>JARKHS020026714.1:0-225366 GCA_030143305.2 Amblyomma americanum | reverse complement strand
CTCATGCAAATGAACGCACACGAACGCCCAAGGACCCTGAAAGGTGCTCACGAAGATCAGCTTAGTCAGCGACGCGCCAAGATTGATTAAGTGTAATGACGGCCCCCGGTGCAACTAAGCTGCACCACCTTCACGCACAAGGACACAAGCAGCCACGAAAAACTTCGGAAGCTAACATTAAGCGTCTTCTTTGTCATTACGGTGCCTCTTAATCGCTCAGCTAGCCTGCACGGAGGGACACGAGAGGAAGATTAACGCGTTTCACTGCTCCAAATTTCCCTCTCTCTATACGAGGTTGTGGTATGTTCGCCGACGAAATCAGGCTTATACCGTGCCACTAGAATCGTGTGATGACCGTTTAATGCTGGCTTAAACGCTCGTCTGTTTGAGACTAGAACATAGCAAGAGGGATACGGGAGGTGCAGTGACGTGCTTTAGTTGTACTGCAGCTATAGTATCGCAGCACCTTACCAGACAGAACTGTCAGGTCTGATGCCACCTGCTTCGCCAACGTTTTTCGGTGAGAGGCAGTGTTTACGTTACTGGGTCAGCTGTCTTCTCGACGTTGAAATGCATACCACGAGGAATATAGCCTTCCGGCAACACGCCCCACCTGATGGGGCTTCAATTTTTGATCCCAAGTTCCCTCCAACAGGGTTCATGGGATTACCACCTGTGTGACGGCCGCTTCAGATACAACTTCAAGAACCCAGGTAGCATTAGAAAAATTTTATGGGATATTTAAGTTTCGGTAGCAATGCGTGTTGCATTGAAATGCTGCCGTAAGGTTAAAAATTTATAAATAACTCTTATGCTGTATCCTGTGAACAGTAGTTTAAAGTTCGAAGCAAGGCATTTTAATCGTAACTGTAATAGAAGCTGGTGGAGCATGTGGGGCAATAAATCAGTGGATCAGTGGTGGGGCAATAAATTTCGCTTTCAAAAAAAATCGTAATTGTGGAATAGCATTACGAATGTATTTCAAGCGTTAAATCCTAGAACTTTCTGCAGTGTTTATACAGTAATGATGTTCTTCAATTATTAGAATTTCGCAGCAAATCTTAGAATTGTGCACGCCACAGTTTCCGTCTGTAGCACCGAAATTTTGTTACACAGCTTTACTCATTCAGACGACGACTTGTAAGACACCCTCCATGACTGGCTATAAAGACATGAGCCCCTGGTGTCTATTTGAAGGTAAGTGTATGAGTTGCATGTTTTCGTTGCACTGTATTATAGTGCAATATTGTTTCCCTTTTGCTCGTGTCTGCTCCACCTTGCGCAGAGCGGATTGAAGCTGTGAGCTCTCCCAGGGGACTGGTCTGACCCTCTTTGATTACTATAGAGGTACAGCGAAACTTGCAGATGTGTTGTCTAAATGCTTAACTGAAGCTTCGAAACCACTCTTCCAACATGTATTTGCAACTTTTCATGAACACATGAAAGAAAAAGAATATCAAGAACAATAAATGAACGTTGGTCTATAGCAATAAGAATTACATAGTTCTGCCGCTTCCATGTTACCTGCCAAGAACTCGATGCTGACCTTGAGAGTATTTACAGCTGGATACGTTGCGATTTACCTCCCTGTCGTCTTGACGAGCATGTTCGTCCAGCTATGCGGTACCCGACGTACGGGTACGTCACCTGCTGGTGTTGTTGGTTTTCAGCCGCCCGAAGCGAAACGCAGCCCAACGCATCCAACAGCGTCCGCATTTTCTTCGCCCACAAACCTCGTGCTTAGCTCGCATGCATCGGCGCCAAATACTCTGCCACAGCAGGCACCGAAAGGAGCAGACGCAGTGCCACTGCGCATGTTGAAAATTCTGTACATTTTTCTGAAGGTCTCTCTTTTCTATAGTCGACTATAGTCGAAAAAGGATGGTCCAACATACCTTAAAAAAAAAGAAGGATTTCATTCATGGTGGGCTTAATTTTGTTGCACATGTCTTGTTATCGTGCTCTTCGTGTGCCTAATTGGGGTTGTGTGTGCTGAATGCATGATGCTCTTCATCGTTTTGTCTGAAGGACATTTGTTGTACTACTGGTTGTTTTATTTATTGTCACGTTGTAATGAGTGATTATTATTGTACCCTCGCTCGTGTTCTAACGGCAATGCAGCGCCGGAAGTGTAGCCAGGGCCCATCGTTCCTCTCACTTTGCTTGACCACCATGATTATGATGTTTAGTATTGTCAGGGCTTGAATAAACTTGGTCGAATTGAAAACTGTGCCGCACATCGGGAAAATGAAGGCGGAGTGTTTTAATATTTACCCGCCGCGGTGGCTCAGTGGTTAGGGCGCTTGACTACTGATCCGGAGTTCCCGGGTTCGAACCCGACCGCGGCGGCTGCGTTTTTATGGAGGAAAAACGCTAAGGCGCCCGTGTGCTGTGCGATGTCAGTGCACGTTAAAGATCCCCAGGTGGTCGAAATTATCCCGGAGCCCTCCACTACGGCACCCCTTTCTTCCTTTCTTCTTTCACTCCCTCCTTTCCCCTTCCCTTACGGCGCGGTTCAGGTGTCCAACGATATATTAGGCAGATACTGCGCCATTTCCTTTCCCCAAAAAACCAATTATTATTATTATTATGATTTCAAACATACATAGCCCACAGACACTGTGGATTGTTTTCCGACGTCAGAGTTTCTTATCTCTAGGATGAGACATTTGCTTTCGCCCATACACCACTAAAGCTCGGGAAGCTCAGAGCGCCTCTACACGGCTTAAGCTGTATATTTATGAAAAGGCTGTACGTGTTGCCGCCAGTGCCAAAACTAACGTTTCTTGCAGTTAAGCTTTCTTATCCTGACGCCAGTTCATAGTGTTAGAACCGCATGTATGGGTGAGGTGCCATCGCGTAAAAGCTTTTCACGCGCTGACTCCTTAAGTTTACTGACGGAGGCTTTTTAAGGGTCGGGCATAAATAGCACTTATCAGAGTAAGTAATTATCAA
Source organism: Amblyomma americanum (assembly GCA_030143305.2). Classification (NCBI taxonomy): domain Eukaryota; kingdom Metazoa; phylum Arthropoda; class Arachnida; order Ixodida; family Ixodidae; genus Amblyomma; species Amblyomma americanum. The sequence continues at coordinate 222,411 of JARKHS020026714.1, read as the reverse complement.
GGACAACAGGCACGTCCTTCTGGGGTAGAATATGAAGACTGTTAAAATTCTCAATAAGGCAGCACTCGCTTTCGCCTGAAGCGTTGTCACTTGGTCCTACATGCTAATTTACAGCGACTGCAGCGCCAGCATCTGCACTGGTGGAACCGAATAATCACTGATCGCTGGCTGCACTAGTGACAGAGTGAAGAAACTAAGCCTAGTTTTCGAAGCCACCTTTGTTGGTAATTTTTCAACAATCCAATTCAGCAGTTGAGCCAATTCGGCACGGCTGTCGAAAGTGGGAGACTTGGGAGACATCCCTATGCCCCATAAAGTGCTATACCAACAGAGCTACAGCTCTGCCTACTACTGAGCTCTACCAGCTAAGCTATGACTCCACCAACTGGGCTGCGGCTCTACCAATTGAGCAGGCCACATGTGGAGATCAGTGTCCTCAAATCCCATCGCCTTCATGCGGCTGTCTTTTCCTTCTGTGTAGCTATTTTCTATCTAGATGATCACGCAACTATTTTATCACCCCATCCAATAAGACACCAAAAAAAAGTTACATTTCTCTGTTCTTTACCATTGTTTTACTCACTGTTGTTTCTTTCGCTTGTGTGCCGCGAAAGATTAACAACGCTTGCAGCAACTTTTGCTAGCGGTCGCCGGAAGAGACGTGTGCACGCGTCAGTGGCCGGAGGTACTGATCACTTATCAATGTCCGCGTTAAATTTGGGACCGTCACCTCTAAGTTTGTATTGTAGCAGATGTGACGGGGAATTTGCTGAAGAACTTCGGACACAGCAGTTCCGATGTAAGCAGGATCACATGAGCAAATGACACAGCATAGAGGAGCGCGTGACGCTGTTGTAACAAAAACGTAGTGATTTTTATTGAGCAACAAACATCCCAACTTGACTCGCCTCCCAGCTAACAAAAACAGCTTCCGTTTTCATTCAAACCCTTATCTTTGGACCCTGTCAAAGCGCAACAAGGAAGCCTATGAAAACATTGATTCATGTCGTGAGCTTGTTGAGGGTGTTTTAGGTCAAAATAAATTATAAATCTTTTTAGCCCAGGCAGCTAGTGTGAATAGAGCGCTTTGACTTGGCGATGTGATGTATCCAAGCGTAGTCCGAAGCCTCCGTGCTCTGTAAAAAAGAAGAAAATCTTGCTTAGGAAATATAGCAATAGGTAGCTTACTCAGTACCACTGTAAGGTAGAAAACAAAAATAATGCCTCCCGCACAGGTTCCTTTCAGGCGTTCTTCCGTGTGTAAATCTTGGCGTCCCGTTAAGCGAGAGAACAGTTTTTGCTGTAAGGCTGTGAGTGAAATGTTTGTTCTCAAAGGTTTTACCACGCAACATGATATTCGGCCAGCTGAGTATTATCCAAGCAAACCCTAACTCATAGGCGAAGTGCACTTAGAAGTGTGATCTTCAGCAGTCAGATGACATGTTACTATTTCCGAGACGGTAAACTTTTCACCCCAGCATTGCGCAAGAGAGCAAGAAGAAAAACAATAACTTAAAAGATACATTTCAAGATATATTTTATGCAACCTTTCATACTACACTATGCAGATGATACATAACTTTGGGCGGTGTATGTTGCTAAGGTGACCCGGGTACTTTGCTGACAAACTCAGCAATGGCCGCTGAAATGCTGTGGGCCACATCGCTCTTATGTATGGGTACAGTAGCATTGCTTTTCAAGCGTAAGAACTATAATGTCACTCGCGATGTCACCCGTGCTTCAGAAAGACTAACGTTAGCTAACCACCTGTGCTCTACTGATCTCATTACATGTTTCCAAAAATGCTTTTGTCCCATTTTCAAAAATTACTTTGTTCGTTAAAAAGTTACCGTTACAGTTATACAAGCCTTTTTGGGTCGCCTGAAAACTTCGATGGAACATCCGCTGATGAGACGAGAATACACGAAGACATGAGATGAAAAGGAGGCAACTAGCAATAAAAACTAAATCTGGCGCCCAATTCCTTTCCCAGTCATACACTGCATTCGTGTGCAGTCTTGTGTCTAAATAGTAACGACATCTTCCGGCCTCCGGCATTGTGCAAACTTACCACCACTTAGCTCCGTAGCCGTATGTCACGCCGAGCTTGCCAAGACCACCGTATCCGAGGCCGTGTCCGATACCATAGCCGACACCGTAGCCACCCCCGACAGCACCCAGACCACCTCCATAACCGCCTCCGAGACCCCCGAAGCCGCCAAAGCCACCGAGACCGCCGACAGCGATGGCCGGACCAGCAGCTACGGTAGCGACAGCCGGAGCCGCGACAGCCACAGCCGGAGCTGCAATGGCCACGGGCCGAGCCACAGCCACGGGCCGAGCCACAGCCACGGTGACAGGACGAGCCACAGCCACAGCCGGAGCCGCAGCAACGGTGACAGCGGGACGAGCGACGGCCACACCAACGCCACCTCCGAGACCACCGAGACCAGCACCGAAGCTACCGAGGCCGCCTCCATAAACCAGGCCAGTGCCACCATAGCCAAGACCGGCGCCACCATAGCCAAGACCGGCGCTACCGTAGCCGAGACCTGCGCCCCCGTGTCCGGCTCCGCCGTACAGGGTGGTCACGGAAGTGGTGGTGGTGCCGTAAGAAGTGCTGGCGCGTGCTGGGACGGAGACGGTCCTGGCGATAGCGGGGGCAGCGACAGCGACGGGTGCAGCGGCGACGGTGAGTCCGGCTCCGTAGCCGGCACCGTAGCCAGCACCGTAGCCAGCGCCGAGCCCAGCGCCGTAGCCGAGACCGCCAGCGCCATAGCCGCTGTGGCCGCTGAGGAAGCCGGCAGAGGCAGTGGAGACGAGCCCAAGAAGAACAGTGGCGAGCTGTGCGGGACGAGATAAGAAAGCGCGGACGGCGAGTTGGCCAGGGTGAAGCCAATCACAATGCACGGAGGGCTCCATTACAACAGCGAAACATTTTTCAGGTAGTGGTCATCGAAGTTAGGGTCTAACTGCAGTTTGAGAGCAGGAAAGCAAAGCAGTTTTCATGGTGTATAGTCAGATGAAGTCCCCTTTCTGAAGTTTCACACTTTTCACGCACAGAAATTTGGAGATTTCTTCTAATGGCCAGAAGAAAAAGCGACTGCAGCCTCTCATGTTCGGTCGCACTATATAATGTCAGGCTACCCACCCGCAGCGGTGGCTAAGTGCCGGCGCAGCTCTGCTAGTGTGCACAAGGTCACGAGTTCGATTCCTGGCACAAGTGGCCACATCGCGATAGAGCGAAAACACAAGCGGCTTGTGTACTGACGTTTTCGTGCTCAGTAATCTAGTACACCATGCGAAATTACTCCAGAGCCACCTGTACTACACGCCACATAAGGGCCACTCCAGAACTGGTAGGTGCAAATTCATCGCTAAAACTTGGGTGACCTAACAAGCGGATGCATAATATCAGTTGAATGCGCACGCTGAAATTAAAAATATCTGAAGACGGCTGCATTTAGTGTGTCACAGATCTTTGAGGGTGGCTTTCTTCGCTAAATGATTAGCGAGTTTATTTTTTACCTCTTTTTTCTGCTTTATTCTTGTTTCTTCCTGAGATACGATTTCCTCACAGGTGCACAGGTGTTCCTCAGAGCATTACATTGCCCTTCGCTAAGAATTCAAATAAACACTAGCTCATTTCACTACTTGCACCTAATCACATGTTATAGGCTGAGGTACACTACGAGAAGTGAGCTGGGGCGCTGTCAGACACGATCCCCCTTAGGCTAGTTAAAACCAGCCTCAAGTCGTCGTATCCGAGCGAACGAAATGGCGCGCAGTCCATATACTCACGACTGGATTCATGGCAAGACCGTTCGGTATCTCTGCTGCGACCAAGAAAGATCCAAGGCGGTGTGTGACCATGCTCTACCGATGCCCGCCTCTTTTATAGTCGAAAGCCTGACACTGCCACAGTAGCGACAGCTCGCGAGAAAGTAAACTAAAGAAACAAATGCGCCTCCGGTAGCCAATGGTCGCGGCGGATACCTCCAAGGAAAACTTTCAACGGAGAAAGGAGGGTGAAGCGAATGGCAAACTATGCAACGGCCCGGCAGAGAATGCTCGGAAGAGCGTCTCCTGCCGGGGAAGCCCCGGCCGATGTGCCTCCTCGCGTCTTCCGCGGTGCCTCTCCTCCCCGACCAGAAGGGCGGGCCGAGGCGTCCGCGCAAGCGGGCTTCAAACGACACACGCTGGGATGAAGCCACTGCTTCGCCCTCGCCCATCGCTCTTAAGCCGATGTAACCACTGCTACAAACTGGCGCCGCCCTCTAGCTAACTCCCAATCACCCTCACCCTCGGAGGAGATCGTCCGAGAGAGGAGCAGGGTCCGTCCTGAATCTCGTGCTCACCAGTTCATTCCAAGGTTGCGGCAGTGAATCGCTGCCAAGCCGCTGCTGCACGACGCTGGATGTGCGCGCAACCGCTCTCGCTTTTGTGGGCCCGCGATTAGTATACAGCGGAACTCCGTCGTGGCTCTTTATCTTGGCGCGCCCTGTGTTATCTCGGCGTGAATGGCTTACGCCCACCAGCGCGCTTGTAAAGCCGGAAAGCGATTCAAGACAGTGGTACGTAAACTTGTCTACTTGACTTTAATTGCTCTCCGTTTTAAGTGTACGCCTGGTGCATACCCTGGACTTAAAGGGTGCGGGGGATTTTTTCTTCAGTGGCTCTTTCAGTTCAGATGCGGTTTTTGCTTGATTGATACGCTGATCGCGTGCTGTCGCTTCGGTTTTCTCAACATCCGTTGTGTTACCTGTGATGACAAGTGGATTTTTGCATGCCATATATACACGCAGCCGAGGGTCAGAGCATGGTGACGCGCTCCAGATAAGTTTAAACAAGTTTAAATACCTGATATTTTTTAATGGATACCACTTAAATTTCTTAATTGGATATCTTTGCGCACTTTGTCTTTGCACCCATTCACTAATAGGCCGGAAGAAATGGGCTTGGGCAGGGCATGTGATGCGAAGGCAAGTTAACCGCTGGTCCTTAAGGGTAACGGAGTGGATTCAAAGAGAAGGCAAGCGTAGCAGGGTGTGGCAGAAATTTAGATGGGCGGATGAGATTAAGAAGTTTGCGAGGATAGGGTGGCCGCAGCTGACACAGGTGAGGGTTAACTGGAGAGACATGGGAGAGGCCTTTGTCCTGCAGTGTGCGTAGTCAGGCTGATGATGATGATGATGATGACTTAGTCAAACCTTCACTTCATTTCAATCAGAATATAGACGGGTAGTGCAACCCCGAACTGGTTCTCAGGAGGAAGGTCGTATTAAGTTATTTGTCTAGGATATCCTCGCGTCGTCTGTATCGGCATGTCTTTGAAGATGCATTGTAAGGTTACAACCTTTATATAAACGGCAATACTAAGAACGGCCGTGCTCAAGCCATGCTGAATAAGCTTTTCCAGAGTTTTGTATGTATAATTTAAGCTTGTTTCTAATTTTGTTTCTAGTCTTCACGCTTATAAAATGCCATATATACCAACGTCATCCTTAATCGAAACCAGTTGCCTTCAGTTCAACTCTAAGGCAACGGGTTGGAATTCAAATGCATTTATATGTACTGAGCATTCACAAGCGGTCACTTTCCCGTCCCAGGCAGTTCACATAGCTAGGCACTGAAAGTTCATACAAACACCAGATGAAATGCTCACGTCCGCAAAGCCTAGCGTAAACTGTTTACGTTGTTTTTTTATTTACGGTGTGTGTTTTCTTTTTGTACCTTTATGAATGAGCGTCTGCAGCGATAACAGGCAATGCCAATATATTACGCACGGTTCTTATTCTCGACTAAGTATCAAGAGACAGACTAGTTTCCGGTTCCAGTGTGGTTGGATAAGCGACGAGTTATTTCTTGGGTCAGAAAGGTTGCATTCAGTTCCTCATGCCGCGGGCATCCTGGACGTCTGTCGAGGCCTCCTGCTGTATTTCTTCCCCTTTAAATATTTCTACAGCGGAATGCAAATCTTGGACAGGCATTTTGAAATTCGAGAATTTCAGACACAAAGATCAAACACACTGTCAGTAACGAAAAAAAAACAGCTTGGAATACGCACATGGGTTTACTCGCCGCCAAAAAAACAGCCCGACCGCTTATCTTATCAGCGTCAGATAATTAAAGCTCACAATTTGTGACCACTTAGGCTTAGACACTGTTCTACATTGTTGTACCTCAGTCCATTGTTTCTACGTGAATATCCCACAGTGCAGTCGGTTTCACGGAAGAGGATAATTTCCATTGTTCTTACTTCCGCTTGTTCGCTCCACTCTCCCTGCCTTTGTACAGGTTTTGAAGCTACAGCTTTAAAGCGCTATTCTTGGCTTTAAGTCGCCATCGCAGTTGGAGCCAAATCGCCTCGCATCCCACGTGAAGCTCCCAAGCGAGCTCTGTCCATCCACGTACCCGGACAGCATGCTTCTAAACGTGCAGAACAGTTGGCGCCACCTGGCTACTCTCGACAGAACACGCAGAGTTGGTATTCGATGGCCCAAGTATGGTGCTAATGGAACAGCATCGGCGTAAGTCACCGGATTTATCTATGCGCTCTGGTGTGACCACCACAGCGGATAGATGCAGAGAGCAGTTGAGAATGCATTTTTTAACGCCATCTTGGTTTTCGAAGAGACGTCTGGCAAATCATTGTCCTCAACTGACTGACTACTCCCTTTAACAGCGCCGTCCTAAAATGGGACTAGTCGCATAAAAGCACTTAATAAGCAAAAAATATTTAAGAACTCAGTCTCAACACTGACAATGCGAAAGCAAGTGGTCAAACTTCAATGCAAATTAATAGTTACGGAATGCGACCAAAATCGTTTCATTCCTGAACGAATCGAAAACTCAACACCACTGACTAAAATAGCTTCAAAGTTCCGTAGATTTTTTTTGTTTTTATATCATTTCATTGAGCCTCTCCGCTTCGTTTTGAATATAATCAGCTCACTTATTTTTTTATATGAAGTAGCACTTACGCTTTGACTTATTAACACTTCAGTAATTTTTATCTACTCCTACCCTTCCTTTACATTCACCAGTACACATCCCCTCTAGCAGCACACCTTACAAAAATTTCTTTCGACAGTCCAGAGACTGTCCATAGACTTCTGTCTATAAACTCTATATACTCTCTATAGACAAACCCTAGAGAACCGTCTGCAGGCAATACAAATCGTGTAGAAAGTCTATAGACAATGCATAGATTTATGGCCATACACTTTCAGTACAGTTTTCTCTACAGACAGTCTATAGACTATGAATAGAGAAAAAGAAATATTTATAGGAAGGCAACAGTCTATAAGATGCCTATAGACTGTCTATAGACCATTTTTGTAAGGAGTACGGCGGCAAGTAAGTAACTGAATCCAGGCCCTTCGATCGAATTCAAGCCCTTCAAGTGGCACATCAGTTCAGTCAGAAAGCATTACACTCCTTGTGGGTCTGGCTGTCCCCGTTCCCATCCAAATTCCCATAACCCATTTAACCCATCCTCTCCGCTACGTCCCAGGGGAGATCAGGGGAGTCTACCCGGACCCGCTCCCCCGGCTTTGGGCCACTATGTAGCTTTTTGTCCCCCCCCCCCCTCATTTTTTTTCCATTTTCCCCACCTACGTGTGGTAAAATTATATAATTGCTTTCGGGCCTTTTCATTTATTTTCAGATTGAATTAAGCCTGTTGTACGTTAGTGGTGCAGGCAGGGGATTATAATTTTTCATTCTTTTTAGGTTGGCCCAACCTAACGAATGTCCTTTTGAGTATATTAATTAATAATAATAATAATAATTGGTTTTGGGGGGAAAGGAAATGGCGCAGTATCTGCCTCATATATCGTTGGACACCTGAACCGCGCCGTAAGGAAAGGGATAAAGGAGGGAGTGAAAGAAGAAAGGAAGAGAGAGCTGCCGTAGTGGAGGGCTCCGGAATAATTTCGACCACCTGGGGATCTTTAACGTGCGCTGACATCGCACAGCACACGGCCGCCTTAGCGTTTTTCCTCCATAAAAACGCAGCCGCCGCGGTCGGGTTCGAACCCAGGAACTTCGGATCAGTAGTCGAGCGCCCTAACCACTGAGCCACCGCGGCGGGTGAGTATATTAATTACGTTTCCGGAATCTTCACACGCGATATCTCTCAGGAACAACACAGTCGCGCAAACGACGTTGTGAGCGTTGTCTGGCTACCTCTACATCATTTTTATAGAAATGCGCGTTGCAAAAGCCGATTCCCCTGAGCAGAAAGCGTCTTATTAAAAGGAAACTCGGAGGAACGGTTTATAGGGGCGCATCGTTCCCGCAAAGTTGCAAGTATTTTCAACGCACACTGAAGTCTATTTCGTGACTTACCGCTTCCCTACACGCTGTGTCATCAGCCACTGCGATTAGTTGCAGTTTCGGCGGCCCCAAACATGGTTCTATACACCTGCTACTCACGGGATTGTTCGACACGCTACTGTTCACCTGATTTAGTGATTGGTGTGTCATGTTTTTCACGTGTGATTGGCCGCTGGCTAAGCACGAAGCCATCACGCGACTGGCTCATGTTCGGGCGATTGGCATTCCTGGAACTATGTTACATGCAAACAGGTTTGTGTGGATCGCCGATGATTTCCGGTTAGTTGTAGCGGCAATCGCAGTGTCGCGATTTCCAGATACTTCAGTAAGCCTAACCGCATTCACAACACTGCAATAATGTTATTTTAGGTAGAACTTAATGGGTGCCTAGTTAGAAACGGAGGCACTTTTAGCTGCACTTGCCCCTAAAGATGCCATTGACGCCAATTCTCAGAAATACGTGTATTTTTTTCTAAATGTGCCAGTCATAACTTTATGCGTGCAAAGTGCTGAACGAGCGAGTTGCTCGCTTGAAAAGACCTCAAACCAAATGTTAGTTATCCTTTCTTTTATTTCTCACCACTTAGTTTTAAAACGCTTCCTATTCTCTCCTAACTGCACGAGTCGTGCTGTACCAGAAAACGACATTTCATGACGGGACATAGGTTAGATTGGACAATAAAAAAGAAATAAAAACAAAGCACAGCGCGAGACAAGTATATTAGAGCTGGCGCTGCTGAACCATATGTTCTTGGCCTAATCCGTAACGGAGAAAACTACGCACTTGCAGCAAGTGAAGGGAAAGAGAGGGAAGCACATGGGCTGAAGTGTGCATGTGAGAGAGAGAAAGATAGAGAGAATGGAGAGAGAGAGAGAGAGAGACAGAAAGGCAGAGAGAGAGAGGGTTTTTTTTAAATTAAAAAATGCAGAGAGGTCAGCCTCAGTGATGCTTCTCTGGCCTGATTTTTTGTGAAACGTAGACCAACTAAGCGACTGCAGTATTAGAACGCAGGTAAATGCGTGGTTAGTTTCCTCAACCTGGGTGTTCAGTGACATTTTCAGCACACGGCGACACAGAAAAGCCGGTTCTGGTTTCTCCCTTTCTCCGTCGCTATATCGTTATTCTCACAACTGAGGCATTCTGTTTAACAGTGTGACAAACTAAAGCGTCTGAGTCACCATATATAAGATATCATAGCTCCACCTGTTATGTTAGAAGATGACCCTTGGAACGATATATTTTTTTAAAGTGACGTATGCGCTAAAATTTGCGCGCGACTATTTTTTCTACGTTTTCTTTTTTTTAGTCGGAAATTGATAAGATATCCAGCCGCAAATTTTGAAATAGATTTTGTGGGTTTTATTTGATTTTTAGTTCTTTATTTCATTCAATCGGTAATCTAAGGACGTGCGTACTGCTCACAATAACGTGGTTGTTAAACGTGCAAAAATGCAATGTAATCGGGATATATTCTAAAAAGAACGGTTATATTTCGAGAGAAAAAAAAAACAGCATCAATTCTACCTGAGCACCAAGTTTCATTGGCGCCACTAACAAACCCAAACCCTCTGAGTGAGTCGCTAAGGAACGAGGTTTATCAGAGTGAGTCATAAGCCTTCCGTCGTACTCGGCAGTGGCCTTCACTCTGCAACTGCGTTCACTCAAGGGCGGAGCTACGAAAGAGCGGAGTGCCATAGTGATGGCATTTCAAGCACAGTGTCCCACAAATACGCGTTTCGCTACGGCTTCAGTGCTGGAAACCTTGGGCGCAGAAACAACACATAATAGTTTTAAACCCCCGATGGACACCAGTAATGAAAACGAACATGCACAAATTAAACAAAGACAATAACCTTTCACGAGGAAAGCAAAGGCGCAGCAGCTGCTTCACTCTAGGTGGACACCTTAACCGTACCACGGAGAAAGGAAGCATGGATGGCGTGAAAGAATTAAGAGAGAAAGAAGCAACGTAGTGAACGGCTCTGGATTAATTTCGTTCGCCTAGGACTCTTTAATGCGCTACGAACTCTCACCACAAGAGTGAAAAATTGAAAATTGGTTTTGAAGACAGGAAATGACGCAGTAACTAACTCAAATATATTAGTAGACACCTGAACCGCGCCGTAAGGGAAGGGATAAAGGAGGGAGTAAGAGAAGAATGGAAGAAAGATGTGCCGTAGTGGAGGGCTCCTCCGGAATAATTTCGACCACCTAGGGATCTTTAACGTACACTGACATCGCACAGCACACGGGTGCCTTTTCGCGCTTCGCCTCCATCGAAACATGGCCGCCGCGTTCGGGTTCGAACCCGTGTACTCCGGATCAGTAGCCCAGCGTCTTAACAGTACACGAGAGCGCTTCTGCGTTTCGCGTTCATTGGAATGCACGGCTGACCACCGCGGCCGGAAATTGAACCCACGACCTCCTATTCAGTGAAATAGTGCCACACAGCCATTGAGCCACTGTGGTGGAGCGGCAGTGGGCGGGGCAGAAAAGGAGGAGGGGGGGGGGGGGTGGAACAGGACGAGAGCGACGTACTCAATCGCTGTACTGGGCTTAGATGTTGGCTTGCTGGTTTTCAGTCGTGCTTTGTTTTTGTGCTGCTGTATTTAATATACGTTCTATGCGCGTGATGCGATTGCGGAATTCGTTAATGGTTTCAATGCGGCTGCCAGCGGCCGCACAGCGGCTACTACAGAGTTTGGCTGCTCAATGCAGCAAGTTGGATGCATTCCCTCCACGACGGCCCCATTAGCGATGCGGGCGGAGGCCTGACTCTTTAGGCTCCGTATTACTGCATGTCTGCATCTAGACGCAATGTAAAAAAAATGTGGCAGAGACACGACTGCTAGCGTGTGGGAATGCTAAAGCATTAGTTAGTCTCCCTGGGTGCATTGTTTACGCGTATTGTTTGTACATGCTTAAAAGTTATGTTAGTAACACACACACACACACACACACACACACACACACACACACACACACACACACACACACACACACACACACACACACACACACACACACACACACACACACCACACACACACACACACACACACACACACACGTATGACACCACCTGGAAAGCTGTACTACGAACTGTTGCATCACATTTTTGATGCGAAAGTCTGGCAAGGCACACAATTGAAGGTGCATATGTCGTCGGCTTGAATCTCTGTCACAAGCTAACCTCCAACTTGAACAACACATGCAAGGTATATGCAACGAGAAATCGTATGGCACAACCCGGAACGCTGTACGACAAGCGTTCGCGTCACAATTTTGGTACGAATGCCACCACATGAGTGGCGCCACATGGATGTGGGTCAGTGGCGAGTATATATAGACGAACGACATGTATAGCGTTGTCTGAAGTGGCGATGCTTCGCTTGCTGTGTGCGTGTCCTACGGCCGCTAGATGACATCCGCCTATTTTTCCTGTCATCTCTGGGATTTTGTTTACCATCTGCGAGTACACACACATACGCCGCCAGCTTCGCAGTAATGCTTTCGCATTAAAAGGAAAAGGACATCTTTGTACTGGGGTTTCAGTGCACGAGAAGGCATATCCTAAGTGATCCCAATTATCCCGGAGCATTTCACTGCGACGACACTATACTAACGATCCATAACAGCGCGACAGACGGGACAGAGAAGAGAGGTCACAACACATAGAAAAAAAACAGAGAAGAGAGGACACAACACATAGCTCTCTGTGTTGTGACCTCTCTTCTCTGTCCCGTCTGTCGCGCTGTTATGGATAATCGTGAGTACCAACTCGCCCAATATATGGTATTGTCACTATAGTGTAGCCTCTGGCAGTGAAGCATTTTAGAATAAAACAACCCAACACTGTCAAGGACTGCGCTGACATCTCAAACAAAAATTATAAAAATCTTTTAGTGTTTCACTCCACTTAACTAGCCAGAAGTATCAGAATCTTTGCACTTATACTTTTGTCTTGTGCTTTGTTTTTCGTTTAGTTAACAGCAAACGGTTTAAGAACGAGCTATTATCTTGTCGCAGAGGAGCAGTATGGCAGTTATGAGTGTGAGCGAAGCTTCCTTACAGCCGAGTTGTATCCGGTTGCAGAAAGTTTGTCGCAGGCGAAGAAGATCCGTCTTCAACGAAGATTTTGTGCATTGGCCAAAATAATAATACATGCAAGAAGGAGCGCGTTGAACATTTATTTAAAAAAAAAAATGTTTCAAACATGCATGGTCAAGACATGGGAGAGTGAGTATAGGTCTCGAACGCTCCGTGAAAAAATCTTTGAGCCCGGATCAGTCTCAGAAATTAAGACTGCCGGGACCTGTTCGGCTCCCGGTGCACCATGGAATTTTATGCTCTGAGAAACGCACTACTTTTTGTTGTCTAAAACTTATGAGGTGCCAGAGCAAAGAACGACTCAAGGCTTGGATTTTTTCGCGTCCAGCTTCAGGTGGTCTCAGAACTTTTTTATAACCCCTGTACATGAAGCTATATTACCGGTTTCGAACCAATTGAAATATGGCACGCAGCAAATCCGCTGAATGTACCAGTTTATGCGTATTTTCATTTTAAACCGTAATAACGATAACGAAATATTATTTATTCAGATCGCGCTTACGTGATTTGCAGAATCGGCGACTTTCATGTTTAGTGTGTGCGTTTCATGCATTCTTGGGGCACCTACCTAGGCCAGCGCTGCCTAGGCACACTATGTGCACATGTTGAGGTTTTTTGTTTTAAAGGCTTTTTTTTTGTGAGTACAACATCGGCCTTAGCTTAGGTCAGAGAAATATATGCAGGGAAATGCCTTCCTGGTGTAACTCAACAGCTTTTTAAATATTTACCTCATCTAATTTTCTATCTTTATAAATGCTGAAAATCTAATACGCACTAAATGCATTTCCATGTAACGCACCGGTGTGTAGCCGTTATCATCTTAGTCATCTGGTTTTATCTCATATAACTCTGGATGTCTTGATGCAGAAGCTGCACTTTTGTGTCAATAAACTTCTAAAGCGTTCCGAAATCTCATTCTTCAACCAGAATGTCCATGAAGTGATCTCAAGCTACGCGCGCACATTAAAGCATTGATCTTATGTCAGCAAACCACCACGACATCTGCGATGATTGCGCTGCAAGATCGAAATTACAGTGCTTCGAGAAACGACGCGAATAGTCGTTTGTGAGTCGTCTAAACGGTTCGACTCCAGTTCAATGCAGCGCATACAAAAAAGGCTACACTTCTTTCAAGCGCTTAACCTCCCATTTCAGCGTTTATAAACCAAGCGAAAAACTTCAGCGACGATTGACCTTCCTTTGCAAAGCAATGTGGCGTTTTGATATCACGCTGTCTTAGAGCAGTTCGCTCCACTATAACGAGAAGACGAGCGATCAAAGGTGCATGCTATACAGGGTGTTTCAGGGAAGACATTCAGTAATTCTCAAAAATAGGTTTTTTGAGACAAAATATGCCTTTTTCAACGTAGTAGTACCAGTGTTGACGTACACCAGAAAACAGGCGAATCGTCTTAAGTAGTAAGTTTGTTGAGTAATTTTCAACAATTAACCTTTTACCTGCTAGAGTTAGGCGCCTAATTTAAATTATAGATTTGGAGCTGGTCGTTAGAAGTACCAATATCAGTTTTATTAGTTTTTAGAATTTCGAAAACGTAATTATCCTTGGCGCTGCGGTTCCACTAGATTTGTTTTGTTTTTGTTTTTGTTTTTTACTGGGTACGTGCACTGGAAAGCGTGCTTTGCCTGCATGCTTTAAGAAATCGCATGCTTTAAGAAACCAGGATAATCGCGTTTTCGGAATTATAAAACTGATATGGCTATTACTAACGACCGGCCACAAATCTCTATTTTCAACTTGCTGCCTAACTTTAGTAGTTAAAAATTTAATTATAAGAAATTAGTTAATCCACTTACTACTTAACACATTTAATCAGCTTTCTGGTGCCCGCCAGCACTGGTAATACTAGGCCACAAAGGTCATATTTTACCCCAAAAAGCCTATTTTTGAAAATTACTAGTTTTTCTTGAAACACCTTGTATGCAAGGCTCTCAGATTTCAATTAAATTGAAGAACGTGAATAGCGTGAGGGCCTTCCATTGCCTTGAGAGCCATCAAGGTCCTCGGGCGTGATCACCTCATAGTCCTGCTTTGGCGAAACTCATATGCCCTAGCAACGAAACAGCCAGTTTCCTACACACGTCAAACTTTTCCTGTCAATAATTTTTAAGCAGCTCGGAAAAGAAACTCGCGGTTGCGTCATTTTATGCCTGCCCCACATCTACAGCGATTGTATTAGAGAACTGAACACTTTTGTCTTGCTTTTTAGAGCATATACGTATCTACTGCATTAAGAACTTTGAGGCGAATCAATAAACGTGGGTCTTCAATCATGCCGCGAGTGCTCGTCGACATTCAAGGTTGCTACAATTGATAGACAGCCTCTCTTGGCCTGGTGCATATCCGCCTTTCTTATAAGATTGATTGCCAGCGTTTATGGTATTGGTATAATCGATATGCATTGGCGCGTGACCACATTACCTTTAAAGCAGACCGAGTGTCTCTTTTTGCACACTCTTTGCATACCTATGCAGCACTGTCGAAGACAAGCATTCAAACGTGCCCCAACGATAGAGCAGGCACGAGTATATCAGAGGACTAATGCAGCAAGGCATTCATACTTTCGAGCGGTAGACAACGGCAACTTGTCCATCACAACTTAAGCCATTTAGATTGGCGTGCGCAGGGGCTGAAGAAAGTCACAAACCGTTCTTATATTACGTTAAGAGCTTGCTAAGTTCGACCTCTCATTCGCAGGCATCAGGTGTATACCATTCACAGTAGTGCACAGATATTGTGAGACAGTGCTTGTGTCGGTATCAGAAGACAGTAGAGGACATGCTTCTGTGCGGGTGTCGGTTCAAACTAGGCTTCTATAATAAAGGTTATTAAAAAGCTTCAAAAACGTTTAAATCAAATCAGTTCCTGGTTACTAATCAGGACAATATCAGTAGCAAACCAGAAACTCACAACCAAGTTGCCTAAACGAATCGTGAATTTTTCTTGTATCCCCAGTTGAGCTACTAAACAATGCAAGACACCCTACACAGAGTAACCGAGGAGAGGCTTATCGTCTCAAGTTGTCGTTATTAATTCTTCGTTTTTTCAAGATTAATCCTTTGGCTTTCTTCAATGTGCTTCTCTCCACATGTACTGGTCACAAGCATGCTCACGCACTTCAGGACTTTCATGCAACAACAAGACCTTTCTCACGTGACCACAAAAATGACAGACTGGGAGACGGGAAGCCTTTGTTTCCTTGCGCTCCTATAATTATGCGAAACCAACTAGCCCAACTTTCCGTTATTTTAGGACCTTTTTCAGCTCTTTTTTCTTTTTCACTCATGGTACGCAGGTGAAACAAACATGATCCGACGATTAAATTACAGACCTCACCTAAATGTTAACCAGCTTAGTAGAGCAATCATTTTTTTTCGCCAAATACAAATTAATTGTGTCTCTAAAGCTATTACTCCGTTATAGTGTTATTTTTATTCTCATATTTATTTGCAGTCTTTGCTGCTGCGGCTTCTAAATAGTATTTTTGATGGCAGATGTGTGCCAATCTGGATTTATTTATAATACCTCAAGGTTCCTGACCGGGACATTATGTACGTTATAAGTATACGTTAAAAACAGAGGAGGCGTTTTGTGCCGCCACATTTCATTGCAGTACTTATCCCTGGCTCCTACTGGATACTGCATTTTGATCCACCACTTGCGCCCCTGTTGTGTCTCCTAGCTTATCCGTATGTGCAAATATAGTCTCAGTCTGTGTCAGTTCCCTTTCTGAGCCCATAGCTCTTACAAACCACCTGGGATTAACAGGATGTTGTGTAGGAGCCATTCTTAGTCTGATACACAAACCCTTTCCTCGGCATCATCTCCGTTCATTCGTTCTCTTGGTTGCTGCAGTTCGTCACACATCTCACTCCTGTTCAGCTGCGACAAGTTTGTGAGTTTCAGACCCTATTATAATAGGAGTCACCGAATAAGTGTGCTATTATACGTCTTGGAAACAAAGAACAACACGCGGGCAAATGTTCATTATGCAACTAGTGTGTAGTGTCGTAATACGTAGCCTTCAGTAGGAACACATTTTGCCAATACAGCTGCAAGATAACTGAGAAGCATCGATGTTATTTGCAAGCATGGGTCGCTTTAGGATCTCTGGCAACAGAAGCGCAACAGTGCATCAGCTGCATAGAGGAACACCCTATTGCATTTATGCACTAGGGTATTCTTTTGGCCCTCAAACGTTAGTGAATTTTGTTTTATTTGACTTTATATACCATACATAGATCGTATAAAATAATTACAGAGTGAAGTGGTGGAAATAATATAAATGCAGAAAAAGCTCGACCCGTCGCGTTGGCTCAGTGGTTAGGGCGCTCGGCTACTGATCCGGAGTGCCCGGGTTCGAACCCGACCGCGGCGGCTGCGTTTTTATGGAGGCAAAACGCTAATGCGCTCGTGTGCTGTGCGATACGAGTGCAAATTAAAGATCCCCAGGTGGTCGAAATTATTCCGGAGCCCTCCACTACGGCACCTCTTTCTTCCTTTGTTCTCTCAATCCTTCCTTTATCCCTTCCCTTACGGCGCGGTTCAGGTGTCCGCCGATATATGAGACAGATACTGCGCCATTTCCTTTCCCCCAAAAAACAATTATTATTATTATTATTATTATTATTATATTATTATTATTATTATTATTATTATTATTATTATTATTATTATTATTATTATTATTATTATTATTATTATTAATATTATTATTATTATTGTTAAAAGCTCGAGAGTAAACAAAATGAGAACACAAATATGATGCCAGTCTAAAACCGCTTACTTCAAGAGAGGTTACATAGTGTTTGTCAAAACGAACCGAATCTTTGATTGACCGGAAGTCTTGTCGAAAGCGCTTTAACACAAAAAATAACAAGACGAAACGAAAAAAGGAAAGACAAGTTATGATGGTAAGCTAAACGAGGTTAGTGCGGCAAAAAGAGATATGCCTCCCATCGCGGTCGATCAACTTGTAAACAGTTTGCTGTTTTCCATCATAACCCAAAGTAAACCGGCTGGGGATATGGTAGCCACTAATGGAGTGCATATTGCAACGTCGCAAAACTACGAGGGACGAAGAGAAGAAAGCACAGGACAAAACGCGTCCCTCTTCCTTCCTCCTTCGTCGTTTTGCGCGGTTGAAGTATGCACTCTATTGCTAACCGCCGACTAGCCCGCCTTTGCCTGTTAGATATGGTAGTCACAGCAGAAGCAGTTCGGAGCTAAATCAGCATTTTTTGAAACCGCGTTTGTCCTCTACTGGATGTAAGCAGGCTGAGTCTGGTGATGGGGAAAACAGTTATTGTGGGGCACTTGCAGTCCAGCCTCAGTTCAAGCGCAGAATAGAGTAGCCAATACAAAGGACACTTTTCAAAAGACACAAATCGTTGGCGTCATTTGCGGCACCTCGTGACCTCGAGCTGTATTGCAATTCTTGCACCTAGGGCCGCAGCTTCACCATGTCTGGTATTCATTTGCGGCACCAGATGCCGCACTGACAATACAGCTGCGAACGTGATATGACTATCTCATGGAGAAGGTCGAGAGGAGAGAGTTCTCATGCTGCAAGTCATCACGAAGTTTGCACTCAAGGCACATAAGAAAGCATGTCGCGAATGGAGCGAAGAACGGCGTATGACGGAGATGTCCTGGACCATGCAAAGAAAATTATTGCACTTTTTAAATAGGGCAAGTCACCATTACATTCCTAACCTCTATTGCACCCGCTACATCGACACTGCCACCTTTCCTCTGTTTTCCTTCTCTGCGTCTTTCATCTGGAAAGAACAAGAATGGGGTGGAAGAAAACTGAAAATTAGTTTTTTGGTAAAGGAAACGGCGCAGTATCTGTCTCACATATCAGCGGACACCTGAACCGCGCCGTAAGGGAAGGGATAAAGGAGGAACTAAGAGAAGAAAGGGAGAAAAAGGTGCCGTAATTGAGGGCTGCGGGAAAATTGAGACAGCGGCGGCTGGGTTTTTATGGACGAAAAACGCTAAGGCCCCCGTGTTCTGTGCGATGTCAGTGCACGTTAAAGATCCCCAGGTGGTGGAAATTATTCCGGAGCCCTCCACTACGGCACCTCTCTCTTCCTTTCTCCTTTCACTCCTTCCTTTACCCTTCCCTTGCGGCGCGGTTCAGGTGTCCAACGATATATGAGACAGATACTGCGCCATTTCCTTTCCCCCCAAAACCAATTATTATTATTATTAAATTTTAGACCACCTGGGCATCTTTAACGTGCACTGAAATCGCACAGCACACGGGCGCCTTCGCGTTTCACTCCATCGAAAAGCGGCCGCCGCGGTCGGGTTCAAACCGGATACTCCGGATCAGCAGCCGAGCATCATGTGGCAGGCTCTGTCCGGTCATGAATGTTTGTTTACCTATATCACTGAAGGAATAGTACACAATTGCTGTACTTTACCGGTGCTCACCTACGGGACAGAAACGTGTAGGCTAACGAAAGAGGTTCAGCTCAAGTTAAGGACAACGCAGCGTGCCATGGAAAGAAAAATTATAGGCGCAACGTTAAGAGACCGGAAGCGGCCAGAGTGGGTGAAGGGACAAACGCGTGTTAATGACATCCTACTCGAAATCAAGAGGAAGAAATTGGCTTGGTCAGAGCATGTAATGTGAGGGCAAGATAGCCGCTGGTCCTTAAGGGTAACGGAGTGAATTCCAAGAGAAGACAAGCGTAGCAGGGGGCGGCAGAAAGGCATGTCGGCGCGTGAGATCAAGAAGTTTGCGGTGGTACAGTGGCCACACCTAGCAAAGGACAGGGTTAATTGGAGAGACGTGGGAGAGGCCTTTGCCCTGCAGTGCGCGTAGTCAGGCTGATGATGATCATGCGAAACTACCGCTCTGCCCGCCGTGGTAACTCAGTGGTTAGGGTACTCAGTTGCTGCGCCGTGGTACACGGGCTCTAACACGACTGCGGAAGCCGCGTTTCAATGGAGGCAAAACGCAAAGGCGCCCATGTGCTGTGCGATGTGGCATCAAATGCTGGGATGCACCCACATAATGACTACTATGTCACATGATGACTACATGATGACAACCAGCCCACTGGCTTCTGAGCAACCTGCCCACTTGGCACGGGGAAATTAAACTAATTCAAATAAATTCAACGCAATTTCTATCTGTCCACTATGGCAAAGCATGTCATGCCATGGCGCGTTCTGCATTAGTCTAAAAATTCACTGATTGGTCGAGAGGGCGATAACGTCACCAGTGACCTTGCGACGTCATCGCAGACAGCCCACCATGACAGCAGACAATTACATTAATGCAATTAATTTAAATTCAATCGCCACCTGCCCACTGCGGCGCGAATATTCAAAACTGAAAAAAGGGGGCGAGCGTGCCACCGTGAGACGGCGGGACAAGCAGGTTAGAAGAGGTTCTCGGCGGACTTATCGCATGGTCATGGGCATGCAAATAAGACTAGAGGGGACCTTTAAGCTCCGCCTTAATGATATGACGCGACAGCGTTAATGAGATAATGGCCGTATACAGGATGTTTCACCTAAAACTGCACACTGTTTTAGAATAGGCGTTCAAAAATTTTTTAAAGTGCCGTTCTCTATGGGCAGGAGGCGAATTCAGGAGAGATTTCGTATACTAAACAATGCAGAAACGCCGATGACGATGACATCTGAGAAGAACGAAAAAGTGATAAGTGGTTTTATTAAAAATAATAGTAAAAAGGAAGGAAAAGATTTTTGCTAGCCCCGGCATCTGCCATCGATACTGAAGCACCTGAGCTGGGGCATCTAAGGATAGCAGGCAGAATGGAGAAATGAAATGAAAGAGGTGAGGGGACAGGAAGAGAGGATAGGGGGGAGAGGTAATATACACAAAAACTATTTACACAATAACAAATGTACAGAGGTTACAAGAACACAAAATCCCCGAAACGATTCTCGTTGCAAAACAGGATGTCGCGACGCAGACTCTTGACTACGACCGCTCCTATTCTGTAACGTTTCTCGTGCTGTGTTATCGAAGCAACAAAGTATTAATTGTTTGAAATTAAAAAGGAAAAAAACGGAAGTATAAGAGGTGCCCAGAAATCGAAGATGGCACAAGAGAAGGCGAGTAGTCTTCGTAGTGAGGTTGACCGTTGTCTCTCTCTCAGGCCTCAACCGCAGTGTGGTGCAGTTGTATCTAAGAAGCTCCGCAATTTATCATCGCACTATCTAACTCTTGCACTGCGCCGTGAGAGTGATAATAAACGAACGAAATTGTGATTATAAAAAGACGTTCAATAGGGGGATCAGATAACGCGAAGTGTATTTGGGTCGAACTTCGGTCGGACATCGACAGAGATCTAGGAGCAGCGCGCCAGGTGTCGAAGGACGGTGCCCATCTGTGGTGATTTCGTGGTGCACAGCTTTGGGACACGACAGGCACTCGGCTGACTACTCGATACTTTACTTTCGCAGATCTGCACATATTCCCTTGTTCCACTAAGATATATAAAGCAAGACACCGGGTGGCGATAGAAAACTAGTTGCTTGTGAGCACCAAGCTTAGCAACATATTTTATTCCTTTTATAGGACAGCCTTGCTGGATCACAGAAAAAGGCTAAGTTTGTCCTGTACTGCGCTTGATCTGGCTGATAGTGACAATGGTTATGGTATTCACTTAATGAGTTTGGTTGTTTATTTACATTCATACCAAACAATTTTGGAGAAAAGATTTTTGAAAAGTTTGGGTTCGAATCCAGCCACGGCGGCAGCGTTTCGATGGAGGCGAAACGCAAAGGCGCCCGCGTGTTGTGCGATGTCAGTGCAGGTTAAAGATCCCCAGGTGGTCGAAATTATTCCGGAGTCCTCCACTACGGCACCTCTTTCTTCCTTTCTTCTTTCACTCCCTCCTTTATCCCTTCCCTTTAGGCGCGGTTCAGGTGTCCGCCGAGATATGTGAGACAGTTACTGCGCCATTTCCTCCCCCCCTCCAAAAAAAAGAAAACAATTTTAAAAGGAACGAGTTTATAAACGCAACTTTTTCATGCACTCGAAGATTGCACTATAAATATCAGTATATCCGCAGATCTCCCGTCGGCAGGTTTTTTTTTTTTTTGCTATTAAATTTTTTGCTACTGTGAAAAGCGTTCCCAATTGTTTTTTATGACAGTCTTAACTGCTCCCTACGAACGATGAAAACACTGTGGAAAGAAAGATTTTGCGACACATCGAAAGGCAAGAATGAGCCACTACTTTTAATATGTCCATGACAGCACCTTACGATTTACAAATATTCAAAATTTTTGTTCGAGAATGTTGCACAGTGTTCGAAATGCACTTTGGGACTCATTTAAACTAATTTCATTCAACAGCTGGAATTGTCACAGCACGCATACACGAACGCACGTACGACCAGGCACGGACAAGTGATACCTTTTGTCGCCCATGCATCAGCCCATTTGGTTTAAAGGCGTGCATACACCAGGTATTAGTGCGAAATCATTACTAGGCTATGTTGGCGGGGTCGTGTCACAAGTGTGTCATCAAAATGTGTCGGAAGCAGTTATGGGGAACTCAGAAGAGATAGCGTCAAACGAGTGGTTGTAATCGAGAGAGGTTGATGTGAGGATGCTGCGCAAAAAAATGATGTCCATAGAGTGATTAGATAATTAATTAGAGCCAAAAATATCCAAAAAGTGGGCGGAGCTAGGACAACGTTTGGCGCGAAATTTGAAAAACCGGAAGTGTAGGCGGAGCCAACGCGTGGCGCCAAATTTGAAAACCTGAAATGGGCAGTGAGTAAATAATGTAGTGTAATTAAAGAATTAATGTGTGAATTGAAATAAAAAGACAGAAGTAACGAATTAAGAATGAATTAAGAAATTATTCGAGCCTTCACATTCCTCTAATGCGGGTCGTCTCAGTGACCTCTGAATTTTAGCTGTGTATACACGTATTGGAGCGTGGCGACCAAAACGCTGCAAAGGGGCATGTTCGGAACGGTCACCATTTTTCCTTACGACCAATTTATGTGGGATGTACGTACGGAAGCTTGCTACCAAAATCGTATTGTCAACGGTTAGTGGCGTGATTACAATGGGTTGCTAATTACACTAAGAAAACGTGATACGTGATCTATTTCAGGTATAGCTTTGACTAACTTTGATCATGCACCAACAATGTTCCGCCTTTATATACCCTGGTGTTGGCTCTTTTGTATGGGATCTCCTATTCAGAATGTGAGCTTGATCAGATCAGAGCGGGAATTTCATCCGCGTTTGAGGCGTGCATCTTTATGCTACACTTCCAACACGGACCCTACGTGATCGCCGTGGTACTTCGCATAAGTTCTCTACGAAACACATCGACCACGACACTACTCGATTTTATCCCGAATTATGCAAACTAACAAGAATGGCGTGCGCACACTTAGCATAAAAACAAATTCTAGCATAACCGTCCTCTACTAGAGCATTAATTGTTGTCGGTGGACCGTTCAATATACACTGGGGTCGACCAGTCTTCCCTCTAACCCAGCTCACAATTGATGCTGATGATGATGATGATGAATTTTTATGGCGCAAGGGAATCTGCGGCCAAAGAGCGCCATGACACAAGGTTTTTTTTCCGCTATTCAAGGTCGGGTCAAACACCTATATCCCAAGCCTTTCACCCTAAATAAGCCGAGAACCAGGTAGGGGAAGCTTGTACCCATTGTATCACCGCTGGGTACCCGGCGGCACTGGGGATCGAACCCCGCACCTCCTGCATGTGAGGCGGATGCTAAAACGTCTAGGCCACCGCTGCGGTGCCCGAGCTCACAACTAATGCTATTTAACCAAGCTGATTAATCAATATTTATTTGGATCGCCGCCTCTGTGGCTTAGTGGCTATGGCGCTCGGCTGCTGACCCGAAAGACGTGGGTTCGATCCCCGACGCGGCGGTCGACTTCCGATGGAGGCGAAATTCTAGAGGCCCGTGTACTTTGCGATATCAGTGCACGTTAAAGAACACTAGGTAGTCGAAACTTCTGGAGCCCTTCACTACGGCGTCCCTCATAGGCTGAGTCGCTTTGGGACGTTAAACCGCCATAAACTAATATTTGTTTGGCTTGCGCCTTAATGCTAGCGGAACTCAAAGCAAAACTTAATGCTACACGAATTGTTAGGTTAACGTGATTAATTAGTACTTCACCCACAGCCGATACGCATTCGTTCTTTGCACTCGACTCTTATCATAATTCCCCTCATAGATGCACCTCCTCAACTAGCCGTCCAGTTAGCTCTATGAGCGTGACGAAATGGTTTTGGCTGCACATCGACGAGCTCTCCCCTCGTCCGAAGAAATGAGGACAGAAAAAAATTATCGTTTCTCGCTTCCTCTCTTGTGCAAGGAAAAGAAAGGCTCGCAGCTTCGTCTTAATTACAGCCCATTGACATCCTCTCCCCGACCTCCTCCGAAGCTTTCCACTGCGTAGACACTTGTTGACTCTCGCCCTGGAGCACGTGCGCAGAGATACGTGATCACGCAAGGCCGCTGCGAACCACGAGGCGCGAACGGCAGATGATGAAAAAGAGAGGCAGAATGACAAATATATATATATATATATATATATATATATATATATATATATATATATATATATATATATATATATATATATATATATATATATATATATATATATATATATATATATATATATATATATATATATATATATAAGGTAGGGACGGCAAATCTGACGAGTCTGTTCGCTCTTATTGTGTCAGCTGTTTCAGCAGCTACGCTATGTAAAGTCACCCACACACCTGTCTAGAACGCTCGAGCTACTCAGTGGAGAGTACACTTGCGTCATTTACCAGTGCGTAGTCTTGAACGAGTGGCATTAAACGACAGCTTATCGCACATGCACATGCACATGGATCACGTTCAGCTCTTGATATCCTTAAATGCTGTCTATAGTCAAAAGCACATGCCCAACTATTTCGGACAAAAAGCGTTTTTCAACAACAAAGAGATTATGAACTCAATTTTTTTCATATATTTTAAGGTTACCCTATAACAATCAGTATTTTCAAATCTGCCGTCGGCTGGGTTAGTTTTTTTTTTGCTATTAAAGTTTTTGCTATCGTCGAAAGCGTTCATCATTGCGTTTCTATGGCAGTCTTAACTACTTAATGACTACTCAATAACAATAACTGCTCGACAGAATAAACAAATGACTTTACGACAGAGCGGAAGAATGAACCATTATCTCCAATATTTCTATATGTGTATTTTACAGTTATCCAATATTCAAAACTTTTGTCCAAGAAAGTTGGACATGTTTAAACAGAAATAAAGCAAGTGAATAAATTTTTTTCTCTGATTACCACACACGAAAGGTGGGGGCGGGATGAAGTCTAGGACTAAAATGGGAACTCCTATACAAGGTAAGTGAATGAGAATAGTAGGAGTTTTAAACTAGATAATACAATACATAGACGAGTACACGTCCTCTTGTCAAAACGCTGGCAAGCACCCTGAGGTTCACCCCTTTCTTGTTCACTTTGCGTTGTCAGGAAATCCATCTACATGCTCTCCATCTACCATCGGATATTCAATATAGCAATACTAGCCGAAAAATTAGTACTTAATGCTCGCGATAAACAAAGATGGAGAAGTATACCTTAATTACTACTCGCACGCATGTATCTTTTGTCAAATTGTGGCCAGAGGTATTTGAAAAGACGCAAAGCACATAATTAAACGCAATATTAACACAGTGATTCGTTACATTTCCTGATCTAACGTGAAATTTAGCGACGTCTGGTGCACATCTGTATTGGAGTTTGATTTGCAATAGAGAACGTCTCTTGCAGTCCAGAGTGGCTAGCCAGTGGTAATGCCGTGAGGTCTGAGTTTCCGCCGTCTACTAAGACGAAGGATTCGGTACTTCCTGTATGCCTCGTGGCAAGCGGCGACGACATGCCACAATTAATGTAACACCAGGCGAGCAAAACCTCGAAGCATTGATTCTTGCGAATAAACTGCTGGGACCAATGCACTGCGTTGTCTTTCTCTGAAGAATTTCCGTATAAAGCGCTGCTACATTTCGGAACAAAATCAGGGTGTTATGAAAATATGGCACTGTCGCTTATTTAGACTTGTTGAAATGACAGATACACAATGAAAGACTGCGAATGCTCTCGTTTTAACACAGAAGCCCTGGCAAAAATTTCTAATTCAACCAATTCCCACCAGAGGCACTTTAGAATACCGTGATTTGGAACACACTGACATTCTTATTTCTGATACACTCTGAAAGCTTTATAACTAAGGTTTCCAAAATTTCAAAAGTTTCTAGAGTTTTGTACTGGTAGGCACGTGTCATGGATATTGCTTTCTTGTTTATAATGTTGCTCTCCAGCATCAGGCTCTGTCCAGTTAACAACCAAACATGAGAATGAAAAGTATTTTATATCTGCCTTACTTATCAAAGAAAAACAAGCTACCATTTTCGCAACTATTGTGTACATGACAATCTCTGTGACACCACACGGCCACATCTTTTCGCGAAATAACGGCGTGAAGGAAATACATTCTTACTTCAGTAATCACTTTTCCAGGCTGATCTCTTAAACAGGCATTATATTCGGCACCCGAGTGTGTATTTCAATATCTGAGCGCGTTGCCGCTGGCTTCCGAGAGACAAGTACTTGATGATTTCTGGTGTTCAGGATTTTCTACCCTGTCTTTCTATGCAATGTGTGAAAAAAAAGCTCGGAAGTAGATGAGTTTGGTGGGAAGTTCTACTATCTAAACTTAAGTACCAGTCATTCAGGTGGCACATAGAGGTTTCTGCATTTTTTTGGGCTTCTTGTGACTCTCTTTACGACCCGTCATAACTCAGCGGAGATCCTCACATGTTGTGAGGCAGTTGTGACTACTTTCTTTTTATCACAGTCTCCTTATTTCTTAAAACAACCGAAATAGTAAGTCTGTAGAATCTCCACTTAGTACTTCATAATGATACCATTGTTTGAAATTTGAAATACTGATATGGCATTGGTGCCCACATGGTGTCACAAGTGAAAGTCTATAGATATTCATATGGCACGGCATGATGCAATTTTTTTATTTAGTACAGACCATTCAGACAAGCTTTTCAACGATGCAGAAAATAATTGAGCAAAAAAAAAATCCTTCTCAGCTACCCCAGAACGCTAATAACAAGTCTAATTACAGATTTGGCCGTCGACTCCTCTAATTTGGTGCTGATGTGTTTTTTTTCAACTTAAATCCGCGTCGAATGACATGAGCTTGATGAAGTCTTCCTAAGCATATATATAATTTAAAAATCTATGGCCAAGTCAACTGGCGTAAGTCCAGCGCGTTGACGTGCCGATGAGGTGTGGTCATCCATTGAATCTTCCAGTCGTCTGTGCTCTGTAACAGAAAGAAATCATCATTACTGACGGAGCAATCAACCGCCATTCCGAAGCTGTACGAACTAGTTTCATTATACGAAAGTGCAATGACGAACGTCAGTTGTCTAATGCTGGACAAAAACTGTTTATAAAAACCACACAGCTGTTGAGGTTTTCGATAGTCTTGTGGAAATGTCCAGAAAACTGTTTTTCCTCTCCTGAGACCAAACTGCAATCTGCGTTGCGATGAGCAACGCAATAATACAATGGGCCAATGTTATATTTCGACTGGGCAACGCGGTAAAGCAATTATGGTCGAATACAGTTCCGTTAATATAAGATTTAAGCCCGAATTATGCGTCCTACGAACACTGAAGAAAGCTGAACGGCCATTAGGCATCTCTGGAGCCACTGCTACGGTAATCGGTATATACGTCGCTTCAAACGGCGACCGATAATGCATAAATGCTTGTTTTTTTTCTGGCTTGGTGCTAGTCTCTTGGTCAAAACTGATGCTAATTGTCTTCTCTAGCAAGACCGGTGGATGACTAGGGAGGAGGGCTTATATTGGAATAATAGCGCACTGTTGCCCGAACCTCTTAAGACAGTTCTTGAAACCAACAGTCCAGTATAAGTTTTACAAACCAAGCCTGAAAACTCTATCAGGATAAAGCTGTTTGGACAAAAGCAGCTACGGCACCGGTTGCACTGCAAAGGTTTTCATACCACTGATTAGAATGTTATGAAAGCTGAAAACGACAGATATCAAATTTCATGACATTGCCGTCAGTGGAATGCAAAACACTTGCCGAGCAAACGACGGATCTAAATATCTGAGGGGTCTTAGCTGGACCCGACGAATTGTAGCCTTACAGTCTTGGTATTGCGACCTAAACCTTTTCTGTGATTCCTTTCCACTTTATTTCGTCTCAGGAGTTTTCTGTCCCAAAACAACTTACCAGCCCTTGTATCCGTAGCCTCCGTAGCCGAAGCCGTGTCCGAGACCGTAGCCGAAGCCGTGTCCGTAACCACCGTAGCCGAAGCCACCGACGGCGACAGCCGGAGCAGCGACGGCAACAGGGGCAGCAACGGCCACGGGAGCGGCGACGGCCACAGGGGCGGCCACAGCCACAGCAGGGCGAGCAGCGACGACAGCGCCACCGTAGCCGAAACCGTGTCCGTAGCCGTGACCGTGTCCGTAGAGGCCGAGCACGTGACCGGTGCTGACGCCGTAGGATGCCGACACACCCTTCACGACGGCGGGGGCAGCAGCGACGGCAACGCCGCCATAGCCGTGGCCGTAGCCGCCGAAGCCGTGGCCATAGCCGCCGTAGCCGCCGACGAAACCAGCAGAGGCGGCAGAGACAAATCCGAGAAGGGCGACGGCCAACTGTAGAGCAAGAGAGCAAACATTGCGACCAGGTCAATGCGTTCTCAGAAAGTAAGATATGTCTGTAATGTTTCTTGCACTTTCGATGAGCACGCGGCTGAAACTCGTGCCCCGAAGACATTCACACTGAGAGTGAGTAACCTTCAAAATGTTTCGAAGACATACCTTGTAAGGCACAAGCATGTTAAAACAAGGCTTAGTTAGCAGTCACTTGGTTCCAGACTTGAATTACGAAAAGACGTTAACCCGAAGCGTGGTTGGTATAACTTGCGTTAAGGCGAAAGGAAAATTCAAAAACAGGGTCGCTGTAATGGGAAACCTTGTATAACTTTTCGAAAGAAGTGTCCGTAAGTCGGATCTAAATTTTTAAAATATTCGCTCTGCTCATTCCTGGCTAGGAATGGTGCGCTGCAGACATGAACGGGTCCGTCTCCAGCTGATAGTTGTCGATAGAAAGCATTTCTTGGGCGTTTACTTAGTTTTTGCCGCTATGCTGGGCAGTAGTGCAAACTAAAAAAAACAGAAAAGAAAGTACGTTAACTGGCGCATTAAATGGCTCAGTTTGGAGTAGCCCACCGCACACGTGATTAAGCCAGCTCAAAAAACCTTGCAGTCGATCGCTTTATGTTCAGTTTAACTTTTAACTTGACGTTTAATACTTTCTAAATTATTATATTCCAGCAGTCTGGTGAGTATAACCAGCTGTAACGCCTGCGCTGGCGTTCGTGCATCGTCTGACCCAAAGCTGACCTTTTCATGTTTACCTCCTGTCGCTGGGACCTTCACCTGAACCCCAGTTTAGAGTGCTATTCAGACAGTGCAATCCTGCTTTCTTCCGGTGAGCGCACGAGATCTGTTAAGCTGAGCCGGCGTCCTGTCTAAAACGACAGACACTAATAGTCCTCTAGTTTTCTGTACTCACAAGGGCGTTCATGGTGAAGCTGTTAGTTCCGCTAGTGGACGAAGAACACAAGAGACAGTGAGTGTGGAACCACTGGGACGATTCCTCCCGTTTTTATACTCGAAATCGCCGCCCGAGAGTGCAGGTGACCGCTGGCGTGAACGAGAGGTTTTTCACGCAGAGAATAAGCAAAAAACCGGACCCATGGTAGCCAATGGTCGCCGTGGGCTGGATTCTCTTTCGGAAGCAGTCGGAATGAACCGAGTGGAGGGTAAGTGGGAGAGGAGGAACTGTATAGTGGGTGGGGTGATGGCAACAAGCGATCGCATCGAAAGGGTCGGCGGAAAGCCCTGGCCAGGCTGGGTCGTTCCAGCTTTCCACCGGACAGTCCAAACAACGCCTCTCGCGTTCCCTCTCCTCTCCGACCGTGCCGAAACGTCGGCATTAAAAAGACAAGAACCTATACGCGGGCCACAATGAAGGCCTCGCCACTCTCGCCGCAACTACCGGCACCGCCCCGCGCTCTTTCTCTCTCGCCTTCTCTCGCCCCGAACGGGACCGTCCGAGAGTGACGCCGGGTCCCGTCCTGGATCTCATGCCAGCCAAGGCTGCCGGACCGAGCCGAGGCGTTTCGGCCTAAACGAGAGCGCGCCGGTCGCCCCACGTGTTGGCGTAACCTGCGCAAACGCTTGGGCCGCGGCGCGGCTCCGTGCACAACCGTCGATGAGCGATAATTGCAATGCGCCCAGAGTCTTATCTAGCCCCCAGGGACGTCCCAAGTGCTGCTTGGGCAGCCGGGTCACTGGGGCAATGCCCCGTAGTCTTTGACCTTTTTTTTTCTGTGTAATTCCTCATTACTGAGTACGTGACAACTTCGGGAAGTGTTGTCGTGGTATGAGAAGGAACCTCCGGTTCCATTCTGAGTAAGCAGATGGCAGAGGCGATGCGGTGAGGAGCCGAAATTGACGAATCTTGCTCTACGCTGAGGACAATAGAGCAGCAAACGCTAAAGACATTAGGCGGGAAATGAACACCGAGGACAATTTCTGGCACAACACGGGTCGAAGATTAGGGGGTGACACTAATTATTCTCAAATAACTGCTACTCTCTGCTAACCCGCCGCGATGGTTTAGCGGTTAGCCCGCTGAGAAACTTAGCCGGAAGGCCCGAATACAGTCCCGTCCGCGGCGGCCACGTTTCGATGGTGGCGCCCTTGCGTTGTGCGATGTTAGTGCACGTTAAAGAGCGCAAGATAGTCTATAGTATTCCGGAGTCCTCCACTTCCACGTCCCTCATAAACGATGTGCCACTTCGAGACTTTGAAAACAACAATTTAATTTTTTTTTGCAGATTGCAGGTTATTTTATTTCTTTTTAGTTCCCATCACTAGTGCATAGCGTGAATTTGCTTCTTAGAGTCCTACACCGCTCTCAAGTCGCATTACAAGCGTCTCACCTTGAATTCAAAAAATAAAATGTGATGCTGCATTGGTTCCTTGTACACAACCACGGCAGCAGCAGTTGTCTTTCTTCCTCAGAGCTGCTCACCTACGAAGCGATAGACAGTGACTTTGTTGTTCTACAGGTCTCAGATTTTCAAAGGAGAAGTACAGTGATTCGCTTCCCTTCCTTCCTTTTCCTCAGGCGTAAGCGTAAACAACGCCAAGCGCCCTCTGGCCTCAGCTTGTCCAACTACTGACCTGGTCTGGGCTGCTTATGATGACAGACAGAAATGTTCGTCACAAATCGTAATGCCTATGTCTTTGTAGGAATGCTAGCCTCCGTACATAGCGTAAACGGTGCGGGCGAAGCATGCCTCCGGCTTTTACAACGACTGCTGTATACGGGGATTTCTCTTGGGTTGAATTGCGTCGTAGTGTGTCCTGACCAAGAAGATTCCTTTCTTCAGCAGGCCCATTAGAATGTAAACAGACTGGACAGGGAGTGAGGGCTCTTGAGGATAGGTCTTGTCTGAATACGCGACAGAGATCTTCTAGGTCCACATGGCTTTTGAAGTGAGCGCTCCCATCGGAAGGAACACGGGCCAGAGGATAGGAATGGGACAAAGCGTCTCTTTGTCGCTTCTTTACCTCTAGTGAGGAAGAAAACGCTGAATTTTTCACGACGCTGCCACAAGAGGTAACCTAAAAAGAATCAATACGTACCATTTTATAGAAAATATAGCAATGCTTTTGCGTTGAAAGAGCTCCACGGAAGTTTCGGTAAAGCCTCAAGTTTGTCTTTCGTGGGGCAAAAATTTTGAATATTGGAATATTGTAAGGTACTACTACGGAAATATTGAAGGTAACGGTCCAGTCTTCGGACCGCAGGGTGAAGTCGTTCAAAGTTTTTCCATCGCTCGCATTCAGTAGTTATGACTGCCACCAAAAAGCAATGGGGGACGTTTTTGAAGAGAATAAAAACGTTAATGACAAAAAATGTGAGCCTGCCAAGGAAAGATCTGCGGATATATGGATTGATATGATGAACAGTCACATTATATGAAAAAATTACGTTCATAAACTATTTCACGCTGAAAAATGCTTTTGTCCAGAATTGCTGGTATGTTTTACTTTTCCTGAGAAGAACGTTCACTACTTAAACGGCCTCGTTGAAAATGACAAGAAACAGCCAAACAGGAGCAAAATACAACCAAGGCCATCCTTATTTTCCAGATTGCTCTCGAGGGATGCCAGCGGCGACGGGGGCTTTAGCCAGAAACCGATGCAGCGTCTGGCTCCACGACCACTGCTGTTGCTGATGCCAAATGAAGCGCCTCGCTGGGGCCTAACTATGGCAAATTATGCGTGGTTGTTGTTTCATTGAAAGGAAATTCAAAGCGCCAAAACAAGTAATCCTATACAACCGAGTGGTCCTTGCCTGAAAAATGTTCACATCGTTCTTGGTTCTTCCGTATATTCTCCTGAGAAAAATTATTCTCAGCGCCATTCTTTCTGTGCGGGCATTCAGTGTGTCTTTGTGTAAGCGTTAGTGTTTTGTGAGACTTTATGTGTTGTGCGAAAGTTTAAGAGTGTGTCCACGTACGTGTGTGAAAGTGCTCAATTTGCTTTCTCGAATATGGCGAAAAATAATCAATAGTGATTGCACGTCACCTTTTCAAGAGATAGGACACTATATGTAGCTTTTAGTAGTACACGCACTGCCGCCTGTCAGCCCGTTATACTTAGTGGCACGGGCAGGGACACTTTATATTTCGTTCTTTTTATGGTCCCACAATAATTTTTGTCATATTCCCTGAAGGTCCTTTATCAGAGCTCTGAAGATAGGCTCTGAGGCTTGATGTGAAACAATACCCTTTCGCATGTAAGCACGTAAAGTCACAGTGCCTATTATAGCCGCACCGAAGCAGGCTTAACATGCTTTCATTTTGGTCGCCGCATTTTATTTAGTGGCCTTCACAAAGGTAATGTGACTTTTAAGGTACTTCTTTCGGCAATTAACAGCAGTAACTGTATTGGCACTTTCTCTGGGTTAAACAGCGTCTTCGTGGTACGGCGAATGGGGATTCTGTGCAGGTCCACGTGTCTAAGCCCACGTGTCTGCCACGTGCTTCATATGGGGACAAGTTTCCCAGTGCACGTGTCCCTTACTGGACTTGGAAGTGTCATTTAAGGAACACGTTGATCACATGCTCACTACGTTTCAATATAAGGTCTCCTTCCACTTGTCCATTATTGGACGTGGGCGTATCCCTTGACAAACACGTGTACCAAGTGCTCACCACGTGTCTCCATACGCTCTAAACCAGAATACACCTACACTGGAGTAAAAAAGGGAGTAAGTGCCCTCTTGCGCACTCACTTTTACTCCTTTCTATTTAGAGTGTAAGAGACACGTGATCTAGTCTACGTGGTGAGCACCTTGTACACGTGCTCCTCTAGGGACACTTCCACGTCCAATACGGAATATGCGGACTACACCTATAAGGTAGTAAAGAGGGAGTTACCTGTCCTTAAGTGCACTCCGTTTTATACAACGGAGTGCATTAGAGGACAGCCTACCCTCTTTTTACACCCTTCTGTTTAGAGTGTGGGGTGTAAGTGCTCTCGAAATATGCCACTTGCGATCATGTGATCCAGCTGGGTTTGGAACGTAAACAGTGTTAATGGTGAAAGAGTAAGGGTAAGTGGGTCACAACGCTACTCTCTGTTACTTTTGCACCACAACAGAGGGCGGAAACTCCGTGCGTTCAGCGTTTTTGTCCTCCCTGCCTTTCTGTCCTCGTTTATTTACCGCTCGAAAATGCCTCCGATTTAAGGAGGTATGATCCGACAGTTTGAAATGTAGCTAAAGGCTCTGGCTACTAAAGCTGCACATGCGGCCAACAATAAAACAAACAATCCGTGCCACCGAAATGCTGCCGGAGTCATTCGTGCGTTTTTTTTCTCATCTTGTCTCAATACACGCCGCTAAAAGTTACAAAACTAAACCTTTCAAAGCGCTGATAGAGTCTCGGCTTTAAGCAGTGCGACAGCTCGCGATCGAGGGCTTGATATGTCGAGCCACTTTCTCCGTGCTAAGTTTTTGGTCACCGCACCGAAGATTCAGCTGTGCGCACTTCCTCGAGGGCTGAGTAACTGCCAAGAAGTTTTCTCAAAAATAAAGGCAAAACTTCGAAGGCGCGCACCTATTCTGTTAATGTATTGCAAAGTGAAAGACACCGAAGGCCGCACCAACCAGTCAATGGGTTTCATTAACACATGTCGCCCAGATTACGCAAGCGCCATTTCCGGAACGAATGTGAACTGCCTGTAGTTAAAAAAAAAACAACCGAGAACCCATGTGCCTGCACACGCTTGAAAAGCGCTGTTTACTACGCCCAATTCAGAAGCATTGCTACGCCCACTACACGCAGGCCCGCTCCGGATTTCCATACGGCCAAGGTCCCTTCAACGCCAAGCCTTCCGTTCCAACAGACCGTTAGGTTGTTCGCGAAATAAATAAAAAAAGGACACGAAGAATTGTAAGTACGAGCCACGCCTTTTTGCAATGCGCAGACAGAGCTTAAATTCAGGCGTTGAAACGAAACTGAGATTCAAAGCCTAACATATCGCCTCCCCCGTACTGTCCCAGGCCCGAGCTTCATGCACTGTGGCGAGTCCTCATGAATATTGATTGCACACAGCCCGGCCCCGTGAGTCCCGCCAGTTCGATAACCAGCACAACGGCTGAGCCGGAAAGCCGAACGAAAAAAAGCGCCGCACCAACTCTGTGTGGAGCGGACAGAGGCGGTGAGTTAATCGCCAGCAGAGATAGCCAGAGCCTGCGTTGGGTGCTTAACGGCTGCACGAGGCTGACTACTGTAACTAGTGCGGCGGTGCAGAGTTGGCCTGCAACCAGAGTGGCCTCGAAGAAAAACAGCGTAGCGCCGTCCGCTCAGCAGCAGCCTTCGGTGCAATCATGCACGCGCGCTCATACTGAGTGAAGAATAAAGATTCGTACCGAAGTGGTTCCTACGTGATCGATTGCGTCAAAAGAAAACATGCACAGTGGAAGCTGTGAAGTATGCCACAGATTCCGCGGATTGAGGTGCTGATTGTTTCGATTAAGTATGCCGTATGATTTCAAGTTACTTGAAATCAGGAGTGCATCGCTATGCCCAGTGTTCATTAAAGAAGGAATGAGGTTGAAAGGAATCAAACGGCGGATGTGGAGACTCGGAACGGATATGCTACCTTCCGTACGTAGGGGTGCCTCTGCTAGAGGTGACAGCAGGGACATGGAACAGGTGGGTAAAGGTAACAACCAAATAATAGGTAAAAATAGGTCAGAGGTCCCAAGTTGCACATCGCTAATTACTTTCGCATAGGCTTGCTGTTCCTTGTTTAGAGTAACTTCAGCAGCAGCCCGCTTCCCCCAATCCCATCATTCAGGCCTTTAGCGTCCTTTAGGTCACTTCAGGTTGCCTTTACTCAATTGAGAAGAATAAAATCATGTTGTGGTTCATTATTTAATTTATGGAAACATTTTTACACGGGGCTGTTCACTCGTTAGATGGAGCCGTCACTCTCATCAGCTTGCTTAGTTTTAGAGTCAACATGCATTTCCGCCTGGTAGCTGAAACCAAAAATCAGTTAGTACCTTCACGCTGTACTCTTGACCTCTCTTTTATGTGCTTGTTTCTTGGATAGTTTATTTTTGTGAGCTTTTTTCGTTCCCACAATAAAAAAGGCGAAATATTATTTATCTCCAAATAACATGGGCAGTTGCAGTGCTGGTTTTTCAATGCTGCGCTTAACAATTTTTCTTTATACTTCTCTCATGAAAAATTGTTTCTTGCTCAACACAGAAACATGAAATAAACGACTTGTCACTCTCTTAGCCTCGTAAGAATTTACTCAGCGTCCCTTCTACGTTCGCATGCAATCGAATTCTGCAGCGTGGGCTACAAAGTCCCATAGCTTGCACATGTGAATCTGAGTAACGCCTTCCACGCACATGAGGCTACCTTGCACACGAGTTCATTTCGAAAGACGAGGGAGTAACCTAATTCTGGCGTTGTTCACATAATATGTCGTTTAGCGTGTTATTTCATCGTCCAAGTTTCTATTCTGTTCCTGCATTGCTTTGATATCGGTTATAAGTTGCTGCGATTAGTTTCTGAGGTTATGAGCCCTGCTTCCAATTGTCCTTTTTTTGCTTTATGTTTTTGTCTGTTTTCTGCGCCTGATTCGTAATAACGCTAGTCACAACGCTGGGGTAAAGGTTTCAATATATTAAAATTAGCAAACATACATAAATAAAAGCTGTATGCGCAGCAAAATATCCTTCCGAGAGCTAAAGTGGTACAGTGAATTATTTCAGTTTCTCCTGCAATAAAATGGCATTCAGGGAATCGCGCTCGACTACTGTTCTGGAGTTCCCGGGTTCGAACCCGACCGCGGCGGCTGCGTTTTTATGGAGGAAAAACGCTAAGGCGCCC
The DNA here is from genome assembly GCA_030143305.2 of Amblyomma americanum. Lineage (NCBI taxonomy): Eukaryota > Metazoa > Arthropoda > Arachnida > Ixodida > Ixodidae > Amblyomma > Amblyomma americanum. Next base: position 186,318 of record JARKHS020026714.1, on the reverse strand, counting down.
GTGTGCTGTGCGATGTCAGTGCACGTTAAAGATCCCCAGGTGGTCGAAATTATTCCGGAGCCCTCCACTACGGGACCTCATTCTTCCTTCCTTCTTTCACTCCCTCCTTTATCCCTTCCCTTACGGCGCGGTTCAGGTGTCCAACGATATATGAGACAGATACTGCGCCATTTACTTTTCCCAAAAAAAACCAATTATATAATTATATATATCGCGTTTCTTATGTGCGGCACAAGATTCGACCAATAATAATTGGTTTTTTGGGGAAAGGAAATGGCGCAGTATCTGTCTCATATATCGTTGGACACCTGAACCGCGCCGTAAGAGGAGGGATAAGAGAGGGAGTGAAAGAAAAAAGGAAGAATTAGGTGCCGTAGTGGAGGGCTCCGGAATAATTTCGACCACCTGGGGATCTTTAACGTGCACTGACATCGCACAGCACACGGGCGCCTTAGCGTTTTTCCTCCATAAAAACGCAGCCGCCGCGGTCGGGTTCGAACCCGGGAACTCCGGATCAGTAGTCGAGCGCCCTAACCACTGAGCCACCGCGGCGGGTATTCGACCAAATAAAAGAGAAAAAAAAAACATTTTCAGCCGTACGTTATTGTTTTCACAGCGCCTAGACAGGAAAAGTTTTTTGCTTGGCGCACTTCAATCGCGTGGTGTCTGTGCACCGCCCTGACCTGCCAACAGTTCCATCCTCCGAGCTTTTCCTTAAAACGGGTATGTCCTGATCCATGTTTCGTGGAGTTTCATGAAAATCGCCGGGCAAGGCTCGCGAGTCCTATATACCTTTTCACATTCGCCTTTTTGAGCACAGCCATATTTCTACTGTGATGTGCCAGCTGCGTTCTGATTGGTCGATTTCATAAAAACATCTACTACGCATGCGCAGCTCAGTCCAACACGCACGCTCGCTCAATCAAGCTTAAATAGAGAAAAGGTCTATATTTGGAAAGGTGGTCGCAGAAGCGAGCTTCACAGATGTGTGCCAAGTGATGTAAGGAAGCCTCCACTGCGCTGCGCTCGATGAAGGTTCGAAGGCCGCGGAATGTATGGCGACTACTCCAATAGTAATTCCTCAAGAAATCTTTTGCAATAGTACCCAAAAGAACACTTGTTTTATGTTTTATGTACGCGCTTCTGCGTACATTGACCCATTTTCTCAAAAAGGTTCTTCTAAAGTGCCTTGCTCAAGAAATATGAATAGGCACCCGTTCACCACGTGTCCATCTCAGGGAGCAGCAAAGACTGGATGACTGTTCACTAGAATTGTAATTCCAAGACTGCGAGTGGCATAGTCTCGGGGAAACTAAGAAGTCAAAGTACTCTTTCCAGGCTAGGTCACGTCTGCTCGCTAACACTAACAAAATGTTGTCTTGTAATAGCAAGAAAGACCATCAGAAAGACTAACGGCATGGAAGCTGCGGAAGCTTCCATTTCATTATCGGCTACACAAAACCCTAATAGTCTCAGGCGAGCAGACGAAACCTGCACGCCACCTGCTGACTACTTGCGAGCTTTCAGTACACGCATGTCTACTTCTGAGCAAGTTACGCATCTTAGGACACTTGGGAGAAACGTTGACTTTAAATTTCAACCAATGGTTATGAATCGCGAAAATAAATCTCGTGTCCGGGGAGTGATTTTAGCGGCGGGTTATTCGTCGTTGAAAATGAAAGAGAACAATTTGGGACGGATTGATTTTTTTTCTTTTGCCAGCATTCCTTTATTTCTCAAGCTTTGTTACAAGCAAAGCGAGGATATGCACAATCGTAGAAAGAAAATAAGAAGAGAGGGAGCGGAGTATAGATACATAGCCTGTGAAGAGAAAAAAAAATGTTTCTTCGCGTAATAATTCTCATGGGTGACTAAATGTGCGCGCGAAGCAGCTCCAAGTGTCCCTTGCCTTTTTAAGCCCGGTTCCCAATAAGATACATAAGGGCACAGGCGGCCTTTCGCTGGCTGTGCCTTTTCCGTGTTTTTGCTTGATCTCCCGTGAAAAGTGCAGAAGCGTAGAGCGTGATTCGTTTTCAATAACTTAAACATTTTATTAACGACAACAACCAATGACTCCGTGCCCACAACGGGGCCAAACGCAGGCTGGACGCTCGCGCAGTCCTCGTCCCAAAAGCCGGTCTTCTGGCTGGACCATCCATTCACTATTTGTTTCCTAAGTGTTGAGGTACCACCTGCAAAAGATAGATAATAAAAATAAAAGAACACATACATGCATCACTCCCAAATGAAAAGAAACACCAACCCTAAAATGCGCTAAATACCGGATGCCAATGCTTGGAATTAAGTTAGTGCCCTTAACTTAAACCCAGTCATCTTAGCAAAATCACTCAGCAGTGACGACGGGTCAAAGTGTCGATTATCAACCCAGATTTGTACGGTATCCCCAACTTATAATCGCCTCTAGGAGTGTACAACACGTAAGTGCCTGGGAAAAGGATTTTATCTCTTTCATTTCTCCAAAATCTTAGCTAGAGGACCGTGCATCTTAAAACATCTCTACATCGGCAGGCTACTTGCTACTATCAAGATAGCCGCAAAACCGAAGTGCACGTATTAAATGGCGGACATCTGCACCATTAGATTTTGTAAGCTCTTTCAAGGGTTCACACGCCGTTTCGAGTGTTCCCAGAAAGAAAACAGGAGATGATCTGTTCACAGTTGGATCGGTTGGGGGCCTTAAGAACTCTAGGGTTGGGACTTGGCTCTAGTTTCGGCCCCGCGAGAGGTACGTTGGCAACTTCCTCACTCTAGAGACACAGCAGACCACTGTCCACCGCATTCGGTTCTTAACACGTTTCCAAGTCGCGGACCACGTACCGCTTAGTACTTCTTGAAGCCGAGACCGTAGCCGCCGTAGCCGCCATAGCCGAGACCGTAGCCGCCATAGCCGCCATAGCCGAGACCGTAGCCGCCATAGCCGAGACCGTAGCCGCCGAAGCCTCCATAGCCGAGACCGAGACCGTAGCCGCCGACGGCAACGGCAGGAGCAGCAGCGACGGCAACAGCCGGGCGAGCGACGGCGACGGGTGCGGCAACGACGGCAGGTGCGGCAGCGGCGACGGCACGGGTGCCGTAGCTCACGCCGTGGTTAACGTGGTTGGCGTAGGAGGAAGCCACAGCGGGACCGGTCCGGCCGATGGCAAAAGCGGGGGAGGAGACGACGGCGACACGGGGACGGACGGCGGCGGCAACGGCCACCGGGGCGGCACCGTAGGCGAGTCCACCACCGTAGCCTCCGAGTCCATAGCCGCCGAGGCCAGCACCGTAGCCGTAGCCGAGGGCGCCGCCGTGGCCGTAGCCGATGCCTCCGACGAAACCGCCGTGGAAGCCACCGGCGTTAGCGGCGGCGAAGAGGCCCAGAAGGACGGCGACCTGCAGGGAAAAAGGTAGCTTAGTCTCAACGTCTATGAGTCCATGCCCAAGTCCGTGACTACAAGTCTTCTGAACTTCCGCAACGTATAACTAATCGCCTGCCTTCCTGGGAGCTGGTGTTCGTTCAAGCCAGCAGAGTCTAGTGCAAGGATTTTACGATGATTTGATATGCCCCACGGCGGAGTCGACCCAAAGGTCCAGGATGGCGCTTATGCTGTTTGAAATGCTGTACCGTAAGCCTTCCAAGTTGCTGTGACGACAGTTTAAATTATACCTTACCGCAATACGAAAGGGTATATTCTAAATATTGCTGATTGTAGGTCCACGTATACTTTTAGCAAGGTCCATGTCCCACGAATTATGACCTCCTAAGCTTTAACCCAAGCAGCACAGGTAATCGGCCCAATAATGGCAATGGCTGGTTTCACTCTGGTACCTTTGTATGACCGGCCTTTGACAATATATTTCCAACACTGGGCAGATTAGTTGTGCTGCTGGGATCACTGTAACATCGAGGTGCTTCGGAGGTTGTTGTGTAGTGCGCACACTGATAGCTGAACGAGCGTGGCGATTATATCCGCTATAGGTTAAAAGTTTGGGAGCTGTCGCACAAAATTAAATTTCTTACGCTCATATGATATTATTGAAGGCTAACGCACTTCAGTGCCTTTAAATCACCTCGATATCTTACCAAATGTTACACTTAGTGTTATATTAAGTAGATAACTGTCCTTTCCGCAACTCTAACCTTGTTCTCTGTGTTGGTAGGGCATTAACGCAGGACGTGACTAATTTGCGGAAAGTCAGTTGAATAGGCAATGATCACATTTTCTTTTTTTTTACGTTTATCCTCGTATTACCACATTATTCCGCTTTGAAACGAATAATGAACTATACGTCCTTGCTATTGGTGGTGGGGGAGGGGGGGGGGGGGGGAACTATACAAAGCCTGATCAAAGCCCAGCATAGTGACCACAGTTCTTGGGGGGGTTTCGGTGGTATACACAAGGAACAGCGCAGCCCTCCCAGTGGTACACAATCAGTCCTCTCGCCCCGACGTGACGATCGTTCTTCGAGGTGCGACGCTGCCCCACGAGTAGGGTATACTTACGAAGGCGTTCATGGTGGCTTTTGGGAGTGAACTGCGACTCGGGACCGAGAAGACCAGTGACTGCTCTGGCTTCCGGCGGCCCTTATATACTTCGAGCAACGCTGCCCCCTCCGTCCCATCGCCGAGAAGGAGGAGGTCAGCAACGCTGGACGCAAGAGAGAGTGGAAAAGAGAGAGAAAGGGAAAGAAGTGGGAAGGGGAGGAGGACCGCTTGACCCTAAAGCCCAGCGTGCAGTCCGGCAGGAGTAGCAGCCAATGATCTCGGCCAGGGATCGCAGTGGCGAGGGGGTGGCGGAGTAGCGTTAAGGCCGCCGCCTTGGGCGTGTCGCCGCGGCTCTGCAGCTGATGCAACGGACGAAACGTCGCGGTTCCTCGTCGCCATCGTCCGGCCCGCGCTCGTGGCCAAGGTCGTTCATGGCGGCGTGCCTTTCGCTTCTCGATACGCCACCGCACGCCGCTTCTGTCCTGGAGCGGACGACGGTATAATCGCGGGGCGAGGGACGGAAAAGGGGAAAAAGCCCGAGAGGGTCACCGCGACCTTCTCCGCTGCTGGCCGTGCTTTCGACGTGTCTAGACGCTCTCCACCGTTGGGAAGGAAGTGTGACAACAGTGTTAATCGGCATTGTATGCGGAGTTCCTCGCCTGCAACGCAGGGATCACGCTTTATGTTGTTGCTTCTGCGGTCGCTGTTTCATCGCAAGCGACTCTTGGAATTTCGCCACTTCCCGAAGGCACGTCAATCGTCCGCCTCTAATGCCGTGACCCTAAGGTCGTGACTGTAAGGTCGTGACCCTAAGGTTGTATACTATCAGCACTATGCGGCAACGCATGCTGGGAGGACTTAAAGCTTTAGTAGGAATAACATCTTTAATGATGTTAGCAGAAATATAATACACCGACACCTACCGGAACCTCACATGGCTGACCAGCACTGTCCGGCAGGCAGTGCATTAGTTTATGAAAATAAAAATTAGTACTAACATTGCAGCAAATATCCTAACATGGCTGTCATTTTCAGAGAAGATCGCGTATGAAAAAGTAGGCAATTTATGAAATACTGCGATGTAACTGTAACAAAAAGTGCATCGCACGAATACATGATACAAATACCTCAATGAGAATGCTCTGTATAAGTATCATGGAGTAGGTAGCTTTGTAGAAGTAGACCGCAGTCATTTTTTTGTTGATTTCTCTCTCTTTTCTTTTTGTACACATGACAAAGGCCAACATCAGGAAACCGCGCATCTTAAAATTCAGTGTTTTTGTTAAAAAAAAATATAGATGAGCACGCCCCGGCTGAAATGCGCACGAGCAAAATATGTGCAAACTAATAAAATGCTTTAAAGGAAAAAGGCATGGAAGCTTTTTATTCTTTGAAGAGCCAGTTTCTCAGTTCATCGATAAAATCATGTTTTGATTTTTTGCAGCTTGTTTCCAACGGGGTTGATTTTGTGCCCAATTTTGTGCAGCCCGCTTGGTCCTGACTTCTTACTTCCTGTAGGGACTCTTTCCCCGGCCCCATTCACTTTCCTTGGTCGTGTTGTACCGGCCACCGATTTGTCGCTATTCTTGTGTTTTCCCTACTGTCCACAACAACAGCCTACGCTGGCATATTTGTGAGCCTATAGAACAAAAAACTGCAAATAGTACACCCTAATCAAGACCAGCAGGTGGTCCAGAGCAAAAAGGGGCAGCCCAGCCCGCCGCCACGCTAAGTGGCACGCTTCACTTTTCTTTTTTCTTTTTTTCAAAAGCCCGCCTGGACCAAGCGCGGCCCAGCGCCGGCCTATACCCTCGCCCGCGTCCCTCGCGAGAGATACATATCGATACGTCACGTACGCCGGACGCTAAGCAGAACGCGGGTACGGCGTGGTTACTGGCCCCGCGCCTTTGCGGCTGCCTAACGGGACTCCAGCGGCGGTCGTTTCGCTTTCAGCCGGCAGACGCGAGGCAACGCACGGCGTTGAATAAGAAGAGTGCGAGATGAAAGGGTGTTGGGCGAGTGAATGCTCCGCCGCGGCGGTCGCTCGGTCATTTGGCCTGGACCACTCCCGACTGCATGCCAGCAGATTTTGCCGGCGCGCGCACGCTCCGAATAACGCTTGCGTTTGGCGTGAGCGCGGAGCGTGTGTTGTTCGTGAGCGCGCGTATTACCGGAACCCTCGTTAGCCCGCCTGGCCTGCCTCCTGCCTGGCCGTGGGAAGTGCTGCCGCTACACGGCTCCGCCGGCCGAGGAGGTGGAGAAAGAGGAAGGCACGTGGGGAAGTGAGAGGTCGCGGGGCGGCGCGCGAGACGCGGAGAGTTCGCGCGCTTTTCTTCTCGCCGCCGCGCCGCCGCAACCTTGCTTCCGCCGGGGGAGAATTGGCGCGAAAATGCGGCGCGCGTTTCGGGACAATTTGTCCGCGGCGACGTGAAGCGGCTGCGGGGGCTTCTCGCACAATGGAGCGCGCCGCTACGGATGTTTGTAGAGCTAACGGCGCGTGAGAAAGACATGGCGCCTCTGTGTGAATGAAGGCGGTTTTTATTTTATTTGTGTGAATACTCTAAAGCCGCTTTCATGGAGAAAGCGAGTGGGTTTTGATATCGAGGAGGGAGGTTGCACTCCTGAAATGAGTGGAAGCACTGCAGTGGTTAATCCTTCGGGGATTAACTTTGTTACCGCAATCATTAGTCCATTAAAGAGCAACAATTAAATCCGTCAGGGGCAAACTGCAAAGGGACATGCCTGCCACAGCTATTCTTCCTACGGACTAACCTTAGCTAGCGAGGGGACTAGATAGAGTTGTTAGTTCCATTTTTACTCAGTCAAGGGTATTCTCGGGAAAACGCGTGTCTGGCCTGCTGCTATGCACGCAAGAGGGAAGGACATGAAGAGGGAGAGAGTGAATGAAGGCTGTACCGTAGGAGCAAGGCCACTAACACAGCGGGTTACGACATATTGTATGGGCGAACAAGGAAAAAATCTCATGAACACCTAATTACATTATGTGCTGGCAATGGAATAGCATTCGAAGCATTTGGCGCCTTGGCCGGAAGTGACTGGTTGTTCCCAGATTGTTCTTTTTTTTTCTGGACGGCGCCGAGTTTTTGCTCCGGTGAGGGTTCTTTGCCATCGTATAAAAATGTTATTCTATTACGGCAATAAATTGTGCGTGCAAAGAAAAGGAAAAAGAAGAGCTACAGAAATCTAAACGCAAAGTAATGAGGAAGCTGATACGCAGCAACATGTTATCACACCTCAGTAGACCCTATTCACAATCAGTTTTGATGGACGGCAGGAGGGCCCTGCGTGGCTACCCTGTAACCCCTCAGCCGCCATACTTTTGCGAGGCTCGGAAACTAAAAGCTCGAACTGAGGTCGGCTTCCAACCCAACAGACGCTGCATAAAGGGAAGTGGGTAGGAGGCAAAGCACCAGACTTGTATAATAGGCGTGGCGAAGAGGGCTGACAAAGGCCCCCACTGCCACTTCTTGGGGCGGGGATCATTAGACGTTTTCAGCATACCGGAGACGTACTACCGGAGACGTATACCGGTTTACCGGACCCCTCTTGCGCATGCGCAGAGGCATTGTTGGGGTGAGGGGTACGGTACCCCACTGCGCGTGCGCAGGAGGGGTACGGTAAACCGGTATACGTCTCCGGTAGTACGTCTCCGGTATGCTAAAAACGTCTAGTATCGAGTTTGCCGAACAACCCTACTGCGTGGCTCGTGGGGATGCGACCGCCATCTTGTTGCGCGCCATGGTTGTGTGCATATTCGCTCCGCGAAACTGACGTCATATCAATAAGCTCTATAGCAGACAAAAAGCCTCGCAGTGATAATGAACGATGTTCACCAAGTAATCCCGAAAGACGTTATATTTTATAGTGTTTCTCGGTGCAAAAATAGGTTCACATCAACCATCTGACGTGCTTCTTGTGACTGTGTCTTCAAAGCAACAGATGCATTGGTCAGTCAAAGCATGCAGAGTTCTTTCTGGAGCAATTGCTGTGCTCGCGTGTTTATATCCGTCAGTATTTATTCGAGTTGTTATGATGTGAGCAGTGAAGAGCGTGAAGCCAAGGTTTTACATCACTGTGGTTTGAATTGAGGTGCAGATTTACAGCTAAGCTGTTAGTGGCTCATTTGTGGCGTCAGCTGTGGTGTCGTTTGCGTACACATCACGTGACCATCTCGCATCCTCGTGGTGACGTGACCATGACGCCACTCCGATGTGACCTGTAACGTGACATTGCGCGGTCGTGCCTTCGCCACGACGGGCAGGTCACATGGCGTCGCCTGACCTTGAAGCCAGCGTCGTGGTGCCGTCCACTTGAGGTGGACGGCAACCTTTTCGGGGGCTAGTTTGTTCCAGGGAAGTTAATATTGCGCGAGTATGTAGTAAGAAGACAAGAGAGCAAAGAAGCGCACACGACACGGCAGAATATCAGGCTTCTGGATTCTCACTCTGGAAAAGATGATAGCACATTTTCGGTGCAAGAACTCACAGACCTGACGCCCCGTTGAGCGCGATTGGGTCTGAGAATGACACTTCACAGAAGTCGATCGTCTTATTCTTATAGGACAAGCTAAACCTGCTAGCCCTCAACGATCCATGACAGAGAAAAGGCGGGATTCTTGACAACAGAAAATAAAACGAACAATGGTCTAGAGGGAACGGTCTGCTAGTTAAAAGTTCAACAAGAGGACTTGCCGTCGTCTGGACAGACGAAGACCCATCCCGTTCCTGCCGTCACAGAATGTCCCAGACGATGACTGAAAACGCTAAAGGGGCAATCACATCAATTGGGGAGAGCGAATAGTTACAAAATATGGCCCCCGAATGCAAACTACAAGAAAGTGTCTACTCATTCTCGCCAAAGAGTTTAGGTTTTCTTGACTATTATTCTGTTGTTCTATACACCTAGTCCAAGCCATTTCCAGATAGGCTTTTCTCGAAGGATGCCTGAATCTGACAGGACACCATCAACTGGAGCAAAAAGCAGCCGCAATTGACACGTTAAAAAAATGCTTCAGGGCTGGCTGTCGTCCTTTAGGAAAATGACATAAAATGCGGTCTTTCCGGCACTTAGTCCGTCTTATGGGAGGAGCATACATCCGTGCATGCCATGCTGTGAAAACTCAGTACCAATTGAGCGTTGTCATGTGGTAACGCTGCATTTCTAAGCCCAGCAAGCTTTAAACATCTGCCGCCTAACATAGTTATTGCGTGAAAAAGACGCATTCATCAATCCTAATTAATCTGATGTTTATTGCTTGCTGTGTCTCTTCAACCTGATGCTCTGTTTATCAGAACTCGACCCCAGATATTTTTTGTGCAATATTACTTTGACTTTCAAGAAATTTAATAAAACACACACGTTCCTTTCATAAGTATCTGCACACATATTGAACTTCTCACCTCGGAGCCTCAGAATAAACTAAAATGTGATAACATTCTATCTACGCTGTATAGTCAGTAAAAATGCGCTATCACTAGTGCAGTGATTATCAGTGCATCAGGCTGGTAGTGTCCACCAGTGTCAGAATGAAAAGCTATTAAAAAGACACCCAGCAAAGACAGGCTTTTGTGACTGCGTGTCTCTTGCGGCTTGAGGTCAGAATGCAAACGGTGTGCAAGATAAAGAGTTGCTTCTCCACTTATTGTAACAGTATCTCTTTAACTGGACGAGACAGCAAGGAGGGGGAGGGGGGAGACCACGAGGACAATATATGGATCCCGGTGTTCTTTGTGCAGCCTCACAGATCATAACGTAGTTCTTGCACGAAACTCAGAATTACAGTTGAAATGATTTGGCAGCCTTAGTTTTTTGGTGCGGTGAGTCCCCGCCAACTGCATTTTTTCCTACGCAGTTCGTCTGCAAGTTGCTGTGCAAATTGAAGAGCCTGACGTCCGTGCCATATTCTAGAGGTGTTCAGTGTGTTTTGCCTTCTCTGCTGTAACTTACTTGTTAAGCGGCTGAATTGACAGACGTTCTGCGGGCACGACTGCATGAAACAGCTTATTCCTCACGAACCCATCAGTTTTTCATACAGTCCCCACCAGCAACGGCGCGCTTGAACTACAGGTGCTAATGGTGACAAAATCGAAAATTTATTAGATAGGCTGCACCCGCGGCATTCATAATAGCGTTCAGCATATCTCCCTATTTTAGGTGATATTTAAAAAGGAAATGGTGTACAGTCCACAGGTATATATGGTCCATCATCAACATCGGCCCGACTACGCCCACTGCAGGGCAAAGGCCTCTATTATATCTCTCCAATTAACCCTGTTCTGTGCCTGTTGCTATCATTCTACCCCCCCCCCCCCCTAACTTTCTACCGCCCCCCTGCTACGCTTGCCTTCTCTTGGAATCCACTCCGTTACCCTCAAGGACAAGCAGTTACCTTCCCTTCACAAGACATGCCCTGCCCAAATCCATTTCTTCCCATTGATTTCCACTAGGATTTCATTAACCCCTGTCTGATCCCTGATCCACCATACCAGAGACCAGAGAGTGACCCGAGAGGGCAGACAGATGATCCGCAAAGCGCCAAATTTCAACTGTTAAACATGTGTAGCCCGTGGGTTGTGCACCGAAATTTACGGTATATGCACCCGGATTCTTCAAAGACAGCATGCACAAACAAGTGCACCCATAATGAATATGCCTGGTGGCTGGTGAGAACTTCATCAACAAGTGAAGCACTCAAGGAATAACGGACATTCCAAACTTATTTGGACATAACACTTTCCATACCGAGCACTTGAATAAAAGCAAAATGTGGATTCATATCTTACCCAACACCTCTATACCTCCATGTTGGCGTGCTGTTATAGATCTGCAGCCGCCTTATTTGTATTTCATTCCCTCATACCTGTATTTCCTTCCCCCAAAGCAAGCAGAGTCGTGGCAGTGCAAGTTACGTCTTTGCTTTGAGTTTCTCCACAACCCACACGAAAGCGAGGCCCCTAACTGCATCTGTCCCGCAAGACACCTCGCACGCCACTCCTGCACTGCAGAGAGCCTGTTCAGAGCACAAGCAGCGTTTAGGGCTGCTTAAAATTCAGCGCACAGCCCGGTGCATAATCCGCTTTCATACAAATCGACAATGGCCTCCCTGAATGGGGCTATAATTCAGCCTGGCTACGCTTAAGGACACCCGAGGACGATGAGAAGCAACGACCTGACTCAAATTTCGTCTCGTGGGCAACGAATCCCGGGAGAAAGTCTCCAACGAAGTCTATTGCTTTTATATGTATATATGATCTATCCAAAGTGTTCCAGCAGAAATGAAACTTCATTGCATGCCGTCCATATGTGAGGCTTGCCTAAGTAAATAAAGTAACATTGAACACTGCATTGCTCTCTCTGACGCGGAAACGACAAGGCCGTTAATATGACGAGGAATAAAGAAAGCAGGAAATGACGTCGCATACTTTCGCGTCTTGTATCCTGCCCGCCGGCGTTATGCAAAACGTCGGTTTCCGTTATGTCGGTACTCACAAGTCTGTGTGACGGCTTTGCGCTACTTTTTTTTTTTCACCACCTCCCTCTACTTCCTTCTCTATTTCGATCTAGCATTCCATTTCACTACCCATTCCGTAATTTTGCTTTTATATTAGACCACTATTCCGTTATTAGGAACAGAAAAATGGGCGACTAGGCACTCAACAACTACACTCTGAACAGACAGGAGCAAAAAGGCAATAAGCTGTCCTCTAAAGGCATTTCATATTTACCTATGTCTATTTAGAGTGTAGTTGCTGAATTTAGTTGCTCTATTTTATAAAATGGAGTGGGCTCGACGACAATTTACTCCCTTTTTTACTCCCATATAAGCGTATTCCTGCTAATAGTGCAGCATCATTTGTTGGCCGCCATAGCGAACATCGTGTAACAAAAGCGGGAAATTTTAAACAAGTTATCTTGAGAGGACTAGACAGTACCAACAGATTCTGTGCGATTATAATTATAATTACCGACACTACCTCCTCACCGCAAATTTTGTCCTACAAAACGCTTCCTGCACTCGCACGAACTATTAATGCGGAAGCATTACTAATCAAATTATGAGAAAACCCGGCGACGTGTGTCATCAAGCGGCCGTGGACACACACAGCAAGCCGAGCACTGCCACTTAAGGCAATCTATACATGTCGTTCTATATGTACCCGCCACTGGCCGACCTCTATGTGGCGCCAGTTTTCCCGACCTTCGTACCAAATTTGTGACACAACCGATTGTCGTACAGCGTTCGGAGTGGTGTCATACGATTTCTCGCCGCATACAGCTTAGGTGTGCTAACCAAGTTGGAGGCTGGCTTCCGGCAGGGATTAAAACCGACGACTTATGCGCCTTCAATTCTGCGCCTCCTAGACTTTCGTATCGAAATAGCGGTGCAAACGCTCGTCGTACGCCGTTTTCGGATGGTGTCATACGCTCGCGCGTGTGTGCGTGGGTGGTGTCATACATCGCGCCACCGGAAATGGTGCAGACAGAGGAGAGCACTGCCTGCGGCACGCCAGTTCGCCCCTAGATTTCATTGCGTCCGGTTCTGTGTGTGCTCGAGCAATAAACAGAGAAGTATAAAGGTTTTCGCATTCTCACTCGCAAGTAGTCTTATGTGTGTCAGTCGAATTTTTCTGAACCCCATAGAAAATCGGTGAGATGTACCGATGATTCGGAATTGCCGCGGTAATTCTGAGCGTTATGCGCCACGCTGCACGTGGTGGCAGCCGTACAAACTAGAAGCGTTTTACCATATTATCTGGACTTGACTTTATTTAGCGAACAGCTCAATATATGCGCTCCCAAGAGAGCCAGATATACACAGGACAACCAAAATGAGCTTTTGCTGAACTTACGTAAAGGAAACCATGTATATAGAGGGCTTTGTGATTCGTTCATGAACAGGATATCATGGCGGTGCTGGCAATCGAGCGAAAACAGTAGAAAAAGAGACGGGACGATTACTACAATGCGGATAACGGTCCAGTTTGGTTTGATTTATGGGGGTTTGACGTCCGAAAGTGGCTCAGGCTATGAGAGACGCCGTAGTGGAAGCTTGCTCCGAAGACTGCGACCACCCGGGGTTCTTTAACGAGCACTTACATCGCACAGTACACGGACCTCTAGAATTTCGCCTCCATCGAAATTCGACCGCCGAGGCTGGGATCGAACCCGCGTCTTTCGGGTCAGCAGCCGAGCGCCATAACCACTGAGCCATCGCGGCGGCTGACAATGGTGCAGTGATCATGTCGCAGCTTTCTGAGTATTACCCTGCGGTGATAGTTAAAAATTTTTTTCGCGCCGTTTTCAGTCTTGAATCATGAACCAACTGGCCCAACAATCGTCCCTTTTGCAGTTATATTTAAGAGCATTTCCTTTGTCCCTAAATTGCCTTATTTGTAGTAGTGCGGCAAATCGTGACTTGGCAAATGTTGGTAACAGTGTGAGGACGGGACGACCGAAAAAAAAATTTCTGTGGTTTAAACTTTGGTTAATCCTATTGAGAAGCGAAAGCTTCCTTTGCAAGGATACGTTTACAAACGCACACACACTGCCAAACGAATTATTGTCTGTAAAGCGTCGATGAAATGCCCGATGCCCGGTGCGGCAGTACGTTACCACCTGCCACTGTGGGCAGATTGTGATGACGTCAGCAGATCACATGACCTGACACCACGTGACACCTGTCACGTGACTATCCTAGGTAGTGAAGCTCTCGCTTCAAAATACAACACAGGCGTTCGTGAACCAACAAGCCCAACTCACCACTCTGGTATATGTACCCAACGTCAAAGCGTGTGTGACAGTTCATTCCTTGATAGAGCAGAATGACCCGGAATGACTGGATGGCGAGAGGTAGGACAATTTGTAAGTGCTGTCTGAATGTTGAGCCTTGTTGAGAGGGAACAACACCGCCGCGTATGACTCGTTATTGAGCAACTATCCGTTCGGATGGACAAGTTCGATACTATATGGGATGCGAGAGAGGCAGGATGGTTTATCTGATGGCGAGCAGCGCCTCTTTTAGTTGTATAGGCACGTTGTCCGGGGTACTGATGAATACAGGGGTTCTTTCTTACAAAGCTTCTGCGATTGTTTTGGGGCAAGAGAAGGATGTCCTCATGTGTTAAGTAGCGGTTTTGCCCACAAATATCGGTGCTGTTCTGTTCTCGCTTATACGGAGACTGCACACTGATACCCCCCTTTATGTGAATTAAATCACACTACCTCTGATATACGAGCACACGCTTTTAGGTACAACTTTTGGCAAAAACTCACATCTTTGCTTCACAGAAACACCGTCAAAAAGAAATGCTTCAGTTGTCTGAGCGTACAAAATGTTCTCGCACGGAAGCACTGGGCTCCGACAGGAGCTGCCCTTTACACATTTATCGCCCTGTACGCTCTTGCTTAGATTATGAGTGATTAGTGTATGGACCTGCGCGACAATCACACCTAAAACGACTGGATGACAAAGTGCATAATCTTGGTTTGCGGCTCTCAGCTGTCGATTACAGGACCCCCTCCCCCAACACACACTCCTTCATATCTACTTAAGAAGAAATGAAGCGCCCGTTGCATGGAGACGAATGCTTGCATGTCGATATATAAGGGAAAAAACCTACCGAAACAGCTCTATTACCCAGCGGCTAAAAAAGTGCAGATCCAGAAGACTGTTCCAATCTATAAGGTTTTTGCAACTGCGGTTTGAAGATAAATGCCAAGAATTAGCCATACTAGATGCCCGTTCCCATATCGCCTCAAGACTGGATCCACTACCGTAATGGCACGGCCTTTCCTTCGTCGTATGTGGCTTCACATTTATCACACTTTCTTAATAACCAAGCGCCACGTGAACCCATTTTACAAGACTACCTCGCATTAATAGAAAAATGTGCGAGTTACACAAAATTTTATGCAAATGACTCAGAAACAGCATTACAGTGCAAATTAAGGAAAACTAATGACAGCGGTATTGTGCATCAATTTTTACTCCTGAATATTATGCTGTGTGTGTAGTTTATCGAAAATAATAAATGAAAACATCGAGGAAAGTGTAACTCTTTACTGTTTCCTGAGCATGCTCACGAAGCTACATTCCAGACATTCCACAAAAAAACAAAAAAACAAGTAGGCAGCATCATACACAACATAGAAAACACCACAACGCAAGAATTGATCATAAGGTTCTGCTGGGTCCCGACTCACGAGTCCCGAGCTCAGGATAAGAGGCAATGAGAAAGCAGCTTACGCATGTGCTGCACAAGCTCGCAGTGACCAAAACAAAGAAATTTAACATGCCGCATAGAAATTGCATGAAGTTAATACACAGTTAATTGAAGGATAAATTACAAAAGGCATGGGATAATTAAGTAAACAGCACACTGCACTACGTGAAGCCTATCGTAGGAGAATGGAAATCATGCAGTCATCAGGAACGCTTCATCGAAGTAATGTTTTGTTGTCTTCGCATCGCAAACACAAACCTCACACATATCTTCTTACAAGCGAAACAACGACCTTTACGGGAAATATCTGCAGACGAACTCTCAGTAAATCATGTGTTATTCTCATTCACAAAACCAGAAACACTATGAAAAAAATGTTTTACTATTTTTACATTTTACTCTATACAACGAACATACCCCATTCACTCATGTTTAGCTTGGGTAAAAATTAACTTGTTGAATAGTAATGGGTTTTTAGGTTTGTAAACAAAGTAAATGTGTTAAGCAAGCTATATATTTTCAAAAGTAGAAGACCATTAAACAAAACAAATCATTTTTTTACCTAGGTTTTGGCGTACGATAACCTTAGCAGCTTATGCGCCATAAAACATGGAATACGACATCGGATGATGTTCGCGCTTTTTTTTTTCCTCTGAGATGTATTGTAGAGCACGCAGGCCTAATCAGAGAAGTGAGGGCTTGTATTCCGAGTTTCAAACATGCATCTTCATTATGATACCAAAACACTTCGAGCATGACTGTCCCATGATCGCGGTGGTATTTTGCTTAAGTATAACCTACAGAACGCGGTGACCTCGACATCATTCCATTGTACCAAGAGTTTAGTGTCCTCGCTGCAAACAAAGATGAATGTTCTTCATAAAACCGAATTTCGTTTGCCTAACACTGAACAGTGTTCGGCAAGTAAAATTTGTTGCCTATTCAACGCGCATTTGGCTACTTGACGCATTTGACACACATTTGAACCAAACTGGTTAAAAGTATTCATTTCACTTACACTTAAGTTCAAACAGAACTCACGGCACGACTGAACTGCGCACGAATAGTTCGATTATCGTAACCAATATCGATTTGACACACAGCCGACACGAATTCGTCGTTGGCATTCGACTCTCAACACATTTCATCTCAGAAATGCAGCTCTTTAGAGAGCAGTGCAGTTAGCTCTAGGAGCATGAAAGAGCGGTTCAGACTGTATATCGGAGAGATCTCCTCGCGTCCGAAGCAACGAGAACAGAAGAACGTTTATGATTTCTCGCTTCCTGGTTTGTACAAGACAAAGAAAGCCTCGCGGTGATCGCCTTAATTACAGCCGATTGACCCCCCCCCCCCCCCCCCAACACCAACGCCTGCGACAGTGCAGACACTTATCGACCTTCGCACAGTGATACCAGCGCATGCAAGGCCGTTGCGAACCGGGAGGCACGAACGAAAGAAAATGAAAAAGAGAGGCAGATTAACAAAAACAAGTAGGCAGAGAACACCAATCTGATGAGACCGTTTGCACTTATTGCGTCAGCTATTTGCGCAGCTACGCTATGTACTCCGTGGTTTTAATTCTGTGCAGCATTGTCGAAAACGTCGCACCAACCTATAGTACAGATTGATGTCATCCATCCATACCACCAAATATTGTTTTGTAGTCAGGTGTTGGGAGCAGTAAGTTATGTTACAGAGTGATAATAGCAGCTTGTACTCTCATTTATATAGTGGTGTAGTATGTAAGATCGGCAAGTGCTATCGAGTTTTTTTTTTTTTTTTTTGCAGGGAGCAAGCACTTGGTTGCCTACCGCACAAACGCCTTTCGCGTGTACTACTGCAAACATAAGACAGAAGGATGGAAAGAAATAGAGAAATAAAAAGGGAGAGAAAGAAAGAAAGAAAGGAAGGAAGGAAGGAAGGAAGGAAGGAAGGAAGGAAGGAAGGAAGGAAGGAAGGAAGGAAGAAGGATGTAAGAACGAAAGAAAGAAAGAGAGAGAGAGAGAGAAAGAAGGAAAGAAAGAAACAAACAAACAAACAAAGAATGAAAGAAAGAGAGGAAGAAAGAAAGAATTGCAGAGACGCATTCGTGTATAGGTTGGCATGCGTTGTCCTAGCAGCTACAAAATGAATTCACGGCTTTTTCATTTCCTTGTTTTTCACCTTTTTTCTCCAAATTTGCGTCTTCTTCACAAAATTATCTAATTACTCCACTCCTTACCCATGTGTGCTTTTGTATCAACAATGTAACCTGGCCAATCCCCCATCGTGGGTACGCCATTCATCCAGAGGTCATCATCATCATCATCATCATCAACGAGAATACACGCCGACACCGAGCTGCCTTTGCTAGCCTTTTCTGCGGTGATATGCCCTGCACCGCAGAATCTCGCATGCCATTGATTGCCCATCTTCGTCACTCCACCGCCCTCTGCCAGGAGAGATACGTGGACAGTTGTTATTACAGAAAATTTTACAAGAGTATCGAAGAAAGACACAAATCGCCTCTTTTAAACTCTGCGTTACTGCGAAAGTGTTTCGCGTGAAATAAACATGGCGCGTCATATCCGAGCTGACTGCGCGTCTTTTCAACATTCCATGAATGGCCGAGTTCTCTTTTAGGCGGTCGATGCAGCCAACCACGAGAGAGAGGACCGGAATTCACTGCAATAATTGCATCCGTGTGAACTCTTTCTACGATTTTCAAGATGGTAGTAAGCTCCTTAGGCGCCTTATCTCGAAAGTTAGTCCTCATCTTCAAATTGAGCAAAGCCAAGAGGAGCCATCCTTCTAATATTTCTACGACAGCCGAGCACGCTTGCTTCTCTTGCCGCAGCCGCATTGTTCCGGTTTGAGGTCTTGCGTTAGATCGATAAGCAGCGAATCTCATACCAGCTGCTAGTCTGCTGCTAACGTGTGCGTCCGTACTGTCAACCCAGCCACGTGGCAACTGGTGGGAGTGCTGGTAGGCCAGGAACTGACTCTGGCAAAGACATAGAAGTCGTCGAGACCGAACGCGACGCTCGAAGCAGCTACAAGGGATGCCGCCTGGACCACGTGAGTACAGACTCCAACCGGACTGCACTCACCCAATGTGAGGAAGGTTCAACAATGACATAGACATAGAAGCCTGCCTAAGCCATTTTCCTGCAGACTCTGGTACCTCCGACTTTCAATGGTTCTCCTGCAGATTACCCAGAAAAATTTTTGATTAACTGGTCCATGTCGCCACGGTCAGCTGAGAAGATGCCACGGAGATTCGACATTTCTATCCCAGAGACGGACCGGAAAGATTGACTTGAAAATCATGAGTCCTGCCTAACAACCTCGGACACATTCAATAAGGAGCTAC
Organism: Amblyomma americanum; assembly: GCA_030143305.2. NCBI lineage: Eukaryota > Metazoa > Arthropoda > Arachnida > Ixodida > Ixodidae > Amblyomma > Amblyomma americanum. The sequence continues at coordinate 167,237 of JARKHS020026714.1, read as the reverse complement.
TAACGACGTTTAATAGCGTTATCCGCACAGAAAGGGCCGAGTTGCTTCTGTAGTGACGAGTCCAGGTCTCAAACAAAATCATTAATGAGTACACAGAAGAATAAGCCGCCTATTTCGGCATATTAACCCTAATATGAGCGAAGAAAAAAGGCGAGCTTCCTTATGCGAATCCTGAAGGAGCAAATTTTTGCCGGCCTTGTACGCAGCCCGCCCAGAATCGTCCCAGAGTCCATTCAAGAAGCGCTCACTATCGAGGAGACTCTGGAAGCTCATATCCGCCAATACAACCTCCCGGAACAAGTCGACGCAGTCCACCAGGACAGGACAGCTGTCAGCAATGGCAGCTTGCGCGAAACTATCCGCGAGGTCGTCCGTGACGAATGGGGCTGTTCATTACCGTCAGCAGCGCTGCCTGAACCTGCTTCACTGACGGACGTTGTTCGCGAAGAACTACAGCAGAGGTCCGGGGTTCCTCTAAGGAACTTGCGGCCATGACTTAGGCTGCCGTGGTATGCACCACAAGCGTCCTGTCAGGCACCGCACCGAAGACCACAGCCGCCTGCCCGCCCACCCATGCTTTCACATTCTGCACCAAAGAAAGCAGGCGTCTGGGGGATTCCCTACCAGAGCCGCCCGCCCACTATACTTAGACCGCTGCAATGCTCTCCTGGCTCCTACCAACCCTTGCACTTCTGTACAAGCACAACGCTCGGACCCGGAGCTACAATGCCTCCCCGCGTACCTGTAAGGCAACGGATCTTCCTTCCCTCTCCTCCTGCTTTGCTCATGCGCGGTTTGTCTTCCTTCTGCTTACATAACGACGTCCTGGTGGAGAACGTGATACCGCACAAAATCGCTTACGTCCTTGTTGTACGTACATGCAAGCCTCCGAAAATCTACAAACAGTGAGCCGACAGCTTTGCACGCCGGGATTTGTCGCTGCCTCCAGCGAATTCTGGACAAAAATTATTTGCTTTGCCGATGCCGAAATGTATGTGAAGACCTGTCCGGATTTTCAGTGACGAAAGACGCCCTCGACTCGACCAGCAGGACTCCTGAATCCTACAGCACCACCTTGAAGGCCCTTTCAGCAGATCGGTATAAACAGCCTTGGTCAAATGACTTAAAGGGGCTCCGAAAGGGGTTCTAATAAGGTTGCAGTATGGCTGGGACGTTAAAGCACGCCCCTTCACAAATACTGTCCAGCAAGAAATTTTCTAATGTGCTTTGTAGAAGCTGAGTTGTCTGCAGACAAAATTTGAATTTAAGCGTCTTCGCGCCTTTCCCTCTCCTCTCGTCACTTTTTGCGCGCTGGAAGGTCGGCGCTCCTCCACCGGCCCCACCTTCGGGGGGGAGCTTCCTGGCCCGCCGGAGCTATGCCGCTTATTGGCCGCGGCCTTGGTAGCTGCCTGACGTCTGAAAGAATGTAACCAGTAGCCACCTCTCAACATGTATACGCAGATGCGGGGGACGGAGGAGGGTGCGAGCATGAAAAAGTCGTCGGGAAGGGCTCGCCAAATTTCGCGCGTGATTGTGGGTCCTCTGCTGCGTGTAGAAGTGCATTATTTGGCTCAGATTTTCATGACAACATACAGCAGTGATTAAGCGAGTTGATGTGCTTTCCTGGGAATGTGTTTCAGAGCCCCTTCAGGCCAAAGACATTTCGCTTGAGCCCTATAATACCCCTGTCACACGGGCACCACAAAGGCCTTTAAGAATCAGGTCCTTATATCCAAAGGCATAAGGAGTGCAGCTAGACGACAAAAACGTTGCGCCTTTGCGCTAAGGGCCTTGGAGGCGGAGGCGCCCGTCAGAGACCTTTGGAGCCCAAAGGAGCGGCCTTAGAAAACCTGCGATCGCAGTTCCACCCAACGTCAAAAAGTAAAAGCAATAAAAAATAGATACCGCCAACAATGTTTGAAGATATTTTTGTTAAATACGAAAGATGTGTCTGGCTTTGCTTTTTGTGCGGGTGTTTATATTCTATGCCCAGATTTCAGGGCAGTGAAAGTGTTGCAGATACACCGAGTGCCCCTGGTGGCCAAGGCAGTACACAAAACCTGCTGCTGCTTATGAGAGTAGCTGTTGCAGTACTTTTAACGAAGCTATCAGAATAAAATTGTCTGAGTTCAACAAATGAACAGAATACCCCACTTTAATTTTAAAACACTCACTTCAGCCGTCTCGAGCACAGCAGCGGGTGCTAAGCCTGAACGACTGCTTCTCCTTTGGGTTGCACCGTGTAGCAGCGTCACTGCTCCTTTAAGCTTTCGCTCCTTTAGTGAAAAAAGGTGCCTTTGCTGGAAAGGCTTTCGAGGAATGCCGTGTGGCAGGGGTATAACCGCCATTACGGCTGTATTGAAGACCGAATGACCTTGAAAAGCCAGCAGAAGGTTTCTTCTTGCGGTAGAGAAGCTTCCTGCTTGTGTTTTGAATGATCCGCTACAAGGAGCATTCTAAGGACAATCATTTCGCGTCATCTGAAAGCAGCGGCTTTAAGACCTTTTAGCAAGACTATACCTGCTTGGCACTTTTTCCGACGCCAGCATCTGGAAACAAGTGGATGATTGTGGAGCTCAGGACGCAAAATGTTTTGTCCAACACATCTTCCTGCAGCACGGTGATTCCAGTATGCTCATTACGGACAAATACTGCGATAGGACCGATGAAACAATGAAAAACATTACCTAAACTAGGCACACACTAAACAATTTCTCACCCTAAAGGGTGTAAATCAGCTGTCCCCAGACGAACACCCATTTCAAATTGTTGGCTGCTAAAAAAGGGTGCGCTTAATGATACTTTAGAGGACGTAACGGTTGCACCCTCATTAAAGGGTACTATTTTTCCATAACAGCTCTACGAATGCATGTTGGAAGGGTGCTCCACATTGATCCACCCATGAAGCACGAGCCTTGGACCGATGCGCGCCCTCTAAACTTTCATGCTGTGCACCCTTCCTGAAGGGTGCTGATCTCTGCACCCTTTTTAACACCCAAAAGTGTGTTCGTCTGGGGACAGCTGATTTGCACCCTTAAAGGTGAGAATTTGTTTAGTGTGCAACGTAATAGTTAAATAACCTGCGTGAGCCGATGGCTGACGGCGGCGACGGCTGCTTTGCACTGACGCTACCTACGCTGTCGCTAGCGCAGCCCTTCTAGCACGAACCTCGTCCGAGAAGGCAGTTCCGGAAGTTGAAGGTTCGCCTTCTACGTGTTGCCGGCGCAGTTCTCGCTGCTGCGAGGTCTTCATCTTGCTACGCCGGCGACGGCCTCTAGCTCGGCGGCAAGCGCAAGTGGGTCTTGTCGACGGCAAGCCACGCGAGCATGAGCACGACAAGTGTCCTTTCAGAGCGATAGCTCTACTTAGTGGGAAACTTGAGTGTCAGTCCCTATGTTCATGTGACCATCAAATGACCTTCAGACTCTGCAGTTTCATAGCGACAGCCTTAAGTCTGCCGAAGCATACTTTGACTACGGCCAACGCACAGTGGTTTCCAGATTTGGCCCTGCTCATTACCAATATTTTGCCCGCACCATTCCAATATTTCCCCACCCCAACCCCCAAAATTGACCTTCTCAAATTTGGACCAAGATTGAGGTTCAGGCTAGTGGGAATCTGCCCCATACGATAGTGCCGTCCAAATTTGACCACAATAATAATAATAATTGGTTTTTGGGGAAAGGAAATGGCGCTGTATCTGTCTCATATATCGGCAGGCACCTGAACCACGCCGTAAGGGAAGGGTAAAGGAGGGAGTGAAAGGAGAGAGGAAGGAGAGGTGCCGTAGTGGAGGGCTCCGGAATAATTTCGACCACCTGGGGATCCTTAACGTGCACTGACATCGCACAGCACACGGGCGCCTTAGCGCTTTTCCTCCATAAAAACGCAGCCGCCTTAGTCGGTTTCGAAGCCGGGAACACCGGTTCAGTAGCCGAGCGCTCTAACCACTGAGCCACCGCGGCGCGTAATTTGGCCATGGCAATCTCCAAATTTGGCCCAACCCAAATCCCAAAATTTTCATATTTGAACAGCGCAATAAATCAACGGGACACAACGAAGAAAGGACACCACAAGCGCTGTGGTGTTCTCGGATTTGTGCCAAAATCGATGTCCAGACTGACTATGGGCCCCGCCGCGGTGGCTCAGTGGTTAGGGCGCTCGACTACTGATCCGGAGTTCCCGGGTTCGAAGCCGCCTTTTTATGGAGGAAAAACGCTAAGGCGCCCGTGTGCTGTGCGATGTCAGTGCACGTTAAAGATCCCCAGGTGGTCGAAATTATTCCGGAGCCCTCCACTACAGACCTATTTGTTCCTCTCTTCTTTCACTCCCTCCTTTATCCCTTCCCTTACGGCGCGGTTCAGGTGTCCAACGATATATGAGACAGATACTGCGCCATTTCCTTTCCACCAAAAACCAATTATTATTAAAGACTTACTATGGCCAACATGTTGGTGACCCCCCAAATATGACTTGGGTCATTTCCAAATTTGACCCACCCCAGCCCCAATTTCGAACCCGGATTTGGACCAAAATCGATCGTGCCAGCCTAATTCCAATATGGCCAACACGATGGGGATGGCGATAGAGATACCCATCGCTCGACCATTCACTGTGACAGTTAAACCTCTGCTAATATTTATTTAAAGCTCTGCTGGCCCGCACTCCTTCTCTCATTCATTTATATTTCTATCTTTCGCTTGAAGGACCAATAAGAGGGTAATAAAAGGTGAGCTGCTGTGCCACCCGTGCGCGCTGTGGCTTTTCGGGTCGTTATTTTATTCCTCCTGCCGCCCGCAGAGGCAATCTTGGCTGAGCTTCCTCTCACAGAGCACTTCGCTTCCGAGCTGCAGCTGCTGGGCGGAAGAGAGAAGCACTGAGTTATGAAGTTTATCTCTTCTTTCAAGCTCTCTGTCGGCAACACTGCCTGTCCAATTCTCCCTCGCCCTACTTCTCTCTTCTTTCTCCAGTCAACGCCGCCCCTCCATTCGTTATTCTTTCTGTCCTGACCGCTTCTATCGGTGACCTTGGACGGGCTTCATCCACGTGACGGCTCGGGGTGTGCTCTGTATAACAGCTGATATCGTGATGTAAAAGTGTCCCAGTCAGCCCGTGCCACTACGGGCTGCTTACTATGGACAAAGTAACAGCAATCTCGGCCCAGCTGAGGAAAGCAATTCAGTCATTCATCATGGATAATGCCAGGGCAAAAGAAATGGGCACGACATGGAAGAAAAATTGGCCACAGGAGAAGCCTAGAACTACCAAGTGATTTTTATTGAAAAGGAGGCCACATTTTGTATATGCTGAGGCATCCCGTGGCTAGTCATCAGGAACAAACCTGATTGCACATCCGGTAGCATCGAAACACTCATTCTTTGGTCAAGGTCTCTGGATCAAGTGCTGTAGAGAAACATGCGATCCAGCGTAGAAAGCAAAAGACGTACCTCCGCATAGCAGCGGGCTGATAGGCGCAGTTTCCGGGCAACCACTGGGGTACCTGCCAAATTTCACGGGACCACAGTTACACGAAGGCACGGTGTGGGCTTCGTGAAACAGTTCTCGCCCTAATATCAGCTTCGATTCGCCAATCAGTTTAAACACTCTTACTTTAGGATTAATATTTTGGCGTGTCTCTTGGCAATTAGAATTTAACGAAAACTACGTTACGGATGAAATATTTTAGTATATAAAGAGTGCTTCATGTCAGTGTAGGTCACTTCCGGCAACACCTTTTCAATTTCCCTCCTCGTAACCACTCCCACTTTCTTTTTAACGCGAGCATGTTAGTACCTCCTCGACGGAACAAAATGGCTGCCGCTTAACTTGGCTAACCGTGGAATTCAGCGAAAAGAAAGCACGCTTACTAAGCGTCTAAGGCTCGTCCAAGGCAGCTCCGCTACACACTCGCGACAGCCGTTCTATATATACCCACACGACCGCGTGGCTATGACGCGGTATCACACGGTCTTATGACACCCCCATCTGATGTTCTTAAGATCAAAGTTCAACCTAAGATCACCTAATGTCAAAGGTCAACTAAATGTCATGGGTCAAGGTCAGAGGTCAAGGGGTAGACACCATAACTGTACCACATATAGTCATAGACGGCTAATGTGGTCGGGCTGAAGGTCGTTCAAGGTCATTCTCCGGCCTACGCGACGTCTTCTTTACCTAGCGCAGTGAAGCTTGCCGCTTCAAAAATTCTCCTGCGACGGCGTTGGCGACCGGTTGAAGTCTAGTAGCAGGAGCAATCGGCCGGTCCGGCAAACAGAATGGGTCACCTAGGTCGTGTAACCTTGCGGCGTCATCACAACCTTCCCACCAGATTGTGAGCAAACTGGTAACCGTGGCACGTGGCTTTTAAATTAATGATTGACTTCGAGAGGTTACTCGGGACGAGCAACAAGGGACCCACAAGCCCCACCGGTGGCAGCACCTGCCATCGCAGGGCAGTGGCGGATCGCTTAACCGCTGCGCCAGGAGGGGTATCAGGACTCCCTTGGATCTATGAATCTGAAGTAGAGAATGACCAACTCCGTATGGGTGGTCATTATACCATTAACGCTATCGCAGCTTAAGTGTCGCCTGCAGTTTTCTTTTTTTTTGCCTCTGGTCCAACTAACATGAGACACTCTGATGCAGGAATGTATGCGAGGATGCTTAAAGCCACATCCGTCAAACAAAGCTTGCAATCATTCTTCTTGCGATGAACGTGACACTTTCTGATCATGGTGAAGATGATTTTCTTCACGGCCGCTGATATGACCGTCTGGAGAAAACATGAGTGCTTATTTTCTTGGGTAAAATACATTTTTATTTGTTACCGCTTGCCCCCTTTTGTGCCTGGTAGCGCGCGTATGAGTTCGTCTTAAGTGTTCTTCGGGCTGTTCATCTGCTTGAAGACTGTATTCCACGAGCAGTACTGGCTGACTACCTAAATACTTGCTCAAGGTTTATGTTGTAAAGCGGCATTTTTCTCGACTCTGCACCCGGCGGTCCAGCCACGGCAAGCTTCTGAGCGGAGACACCGGAGGCATGAGGTGAGTGTGGAGTGGAGGGCAACACATGCATGATGCGTGAATCTACTGGCGTAAGCTTCTTGCTCCTTGTATTTACCGCTGTTGACCTGAAACGAACGCAGAAAAATTCCAGAAAAATTTTGTGCTTATAGTAGGATAAAACTTCTAAAAGGATAAAACAGCAGCAATCGGCAACAAGAGCCTATGACTTGGACAGCTAGAACCTAGTCCGCTAAAGCATAGCAGGAGTATTCGAAATCATAATTTCAATGTTTCAATATATTAAACGAGTCAATGTCACCAAAACTGTTCCGCTTATAGTTCTGTCTTACGATTTGCTTTTCGTTCAGCCTACAGGAAAAGTGTTAAGGGACTATTTCCTTACCACAAATGGACAGTGTGGCGGTCATGAACGTGGCTGGCGCTTCACTGCAAACTTAAGTTGCATTCGAACGTAGACAAAAAAATGGCTGTGGTTTAGCTCTGGTTAAACTGGGAGTGACGCTATATCTACAGCTGGCCGAGTGGAACCTGGCCACGTGACAAACACGTGACGAACCACGTGATCGGCCATGGCGCCGCGCCGCCGGCAGCTGCTCCGCACCACGTGACCGACCACGTGACAGCGTGGAGGCGCAGCCACGAGGGGGGGGGGGGAGGGGGGCGCAGAAGCCACGCTGAAGGCTCGAAATGCTACCTTAATGTAGCTATCGCTAAAAAATTAGTCTGACATTTAACGTCACAGCGTTAAGGTTCCCGTTAAGCAGAAAATCCGGTGTCGTACCAGCGGCGTTGTTGCATCGAGAAACCTACGTCACGTGTGACGTCAAGCATGTATGTCTGGAATGAAAATAATTTGAAAGAGTGCTTATAATGTTAAAGGTCAGCCCATGGCTTTAACAACTTAACTTTATAAAGTACTTTATTTTACGCAAAGAACAAAAAACCAAGTCGGTAGCGTGCCAACATGGGGGCCCTTATCCCTAATAAAATACATGAGCTGGTCTGTCAGTTCATAAGAGCTTAGACTTCTTTATTCTGATCTTTGAATCAGCGGTACTGACTTCGAACAGAAGTCCGTGGTCAGCGTTCACACAGACTTTGTCTACGACAAATAGCTGAAATGATGTTGCGGTTCTCCAGTTTGTTCCCTTGGCTGCCGTTTCTGCATGGTTCTGTTGGTCCCCCGCCCTGCCCTGCCGATGCTGGCCCCAAAGCGAACCTGACACCGACTCTGCTGATATGGCCGTCTGGACTACAGCACGATCAGCGCAGCCTGGCCAGTCTTCACCACAGTATCTAGAAGTGCTCTGGTTGCCTCACCAGTATCACGCGACAGGCGTCTCGCCAGCAGACAGGAATATAAAGCCTCCCAGCCCAGACACTCCACTTTCAGCGGGCTCGAGCTAACTAGTCCTTCATCTTCATGATGCAGTTAGCTAATTGTGATTGCATTTTTGACAAGCTGCAGCCCCAGCAGAGGACATCTAGCCGCCTAAGCCATGACCATAGCACTGCACGCATCAACTGTCGCACCTTAGCACTAAAGTCATCATTTTTTCCAGACGCGATAGCACTATGGAATGGCCTGCCAAATACCATCGCATCATGCACTGACCGGAAATCATTAAGGGATATATATATATATATATATATATATATATATATATATATATATATATATATATATATATATATATATATATAATATATATATATATATATATATATATATATATATTCCTGTTCCGATCCCGTGCACAGGATCATTTACCTATTACACACTGTTTTTTTCTTATTGTTCTCTTTTATCAATTTATTCTTTCTTTGTTTTGGCCTTGATTTTGCTCCCCCCTTATCTAATGCCTCCTGGCCTTTAAGAGAAAAAATGAATGAAATGAAATGAAATACCTAGTCACCGAAGTCTTGTTGTGCTGCCGAGCCCCCACTGCTCGCGCAAAATTGCCTTTGATTGTGCTTGTACTTTTTTGAAGTTGCTCTTGTTGGCTGTGAGATGCCGAGACCAACCCAAGCCCCCTTTCTATTGTTGTCACTTCATCTTCTAAACTGTTGAAGGTTTTGAAAGAACTTCAATGCCGGCAATCAGTGATACTTGTGAATCTAAAATTGATCCAGGAAAAACTTTCCGACCACGATAAAACTGTCGACGATCTAAGGACTGAGCTCGAGGAGACTCAATTTGAGTACGTGCGTGTCACTTGCGCCCATGAAGCCTGAGTTGCGCGAAATACCATTCGCCTCGAATGAGTGCATTGCTCAGGTATCAACGCTATCTGGCCGCGTTGAAGAGACAGAAAATAGGTCTCGCCGCCACAACAAGTGTTCTGTGGTTTGAAGGACACACGAAATGAATCATGGTCTGAAAGCGACAAGTTAATCCTTGACCACTGCCACGCAGTTACTTGGTGTCCACATTCGGCCGCGTAATATGGAACATGCTCACATTTGGGTGCGTATACAGGGGACGGAGAATCGACTCGCAATTGTAAAGTTTGAGCAGTGTCCACTCTAAACAGAAAGAAGTAAAAAGAGAGTAGGCTGCCCTCTAGGGCACTACCTTTCATAAAATGGGTACGCGTTAGAGGGCGGATTACTCCACTTTTTACTCCCCTCTAGGCGTATTCCTGTTTAGAGTGTGACGGCAAAGAACACGTACTTTCTTTGGCCAAAAATTTCAAGGGATCCGAGTGTAGTGGCAACGAAGGCGTTTCGCCATAAACTCTCATTGCGCGCAAGCAACTTTATCAGTTCGGAAAGGCACATGACTTGAATATGAAACTAAGATATGACAGGCTCAATTCTAACAACAAACATACAAACATGCAAGATACTGAACACTAATGGTGAAACGCAATCTGTGATCCAGAGAAGCTCTCCGGACCCGCGAAAGAGCAAGATGTCTAGCTCTTCTAGGGACCATGCTTTCACGGTCCAGTCAGCACTGAGGATATGAATCCAAAACGCCCATTGAAGCACGCCCTTCGGTTTCGCGGAGCAAGGAGACTTGCTCCGGATCGCTCATTGGAATATGCCATAAGGGAATTAAAGCGCAGCCTGGAGCAGGGTCGTCGCAGGTGAGCGAAGTAGTGAAGACTGAGAAATATGAAGTAATTACGTGGCCTCGGCTATCTCAGCAAAATGTTAACTAGAAGTCAACGTGAGACTCCCTTCTAATGATGATGATGATGATAGTAGATTTTTATGGCGCAAGGGCATCTGTAGCAGCAGCAGCGGCCGAAGGTGATGACACCGAAGTGCAGCCGAATTGAGCTCGCTCCTCGTGCCATTCAGCCAGAGGCCATCATCATCATCATCATCATCCTCGTGCCGGCGTCACGCGCCGTTCGGCTGCACGCCATCATACGTTCTAGCATTTTCAGCCAGCAAATCAATCATTTCCTTTATCGTGTCGGCCTCATAATGATTGGGGCTTCGCATCTGCGGCCAAAGAGCGCCATGGCACAAGGTATTTTTCGTGTGCTCAAGGTGAGGTCAAAGACCCATTTCCCAAGCATTTCACCCTGGAGAAGACAAGCACCAGGTTAGGGGAATCTTGTACCCATTGTGTCACCTGTGGGCACCCGGCGGCCCTGGGGAACGAACCTTCTCCTGCTCCTGACCAGGTTCATAATGTCGGAGGTTATGATAACGATGACGACGACAAGCGCCGAGTATACGGCGCTGAACCGAGTACGGAAATGGCGGCAATAATTGCTGACCGCCGAGGCGTTTCCAGCGCACATCACTCACAGCGCTCTTGCACGCGGCAGCCCGGGAAAGTTTATACTCTTTATGCGCGTACTAGCCACCACGTAGGGCACATTTTCCGAGCGAGCACTCGGGCGTGGCCTCCGAGTCAGCCTAGAATTCCAGAGCGCTTGCAAATCGATCCACCGCCGCCGCCGCCGACTCGAAGACAGCGACGCCGAATAGGTTTGCGCGCGGACGCCCATCGAAAGAAAGAATAAAGAAAGGAACGCTTTGGAAAGGCGGCAGCGGAACCCGCTTACCTGGTATGGCTCGCGGAAATGCCCGTGACGTGTGCAGAGCGGTTGTGATCGCGTACACGCGTGCTGTTGACTCAATATGCCGGCGCGGTGCCGGCTCGTGATAGATTGCATGCAAATGGGGGAGCGTACGCCCGCCGCATAAGCTCGTTACTGGGAACGCCGTGCGCGGCGTTATTGTTGAGACAGAGCTCGCGGACGCCGTTGAAACGAGATCGACCGCGCGAGAGCCGATGGATGGCAGGAAGGCATGTCATAGAGCCGGCGTCGAGAGACACTGGATCCGAAGACAGCGCAGTGTTGAAGTGCGCAGCCTTTGGTACTTTCAGAAGAGCCGAATGACAAAGGTCTTCGATCATTCCGGTTGAGACACTTTCCCGTAGGGTCTCATATCGAAACCCGGCTATCTGATTGCTTCGAAAGATGGGAGGTTAGCTGTCAAGCCACTTAGGCGCTGAGTTCATTGAAACAATTGTAAAACAATCTCAGCTTGTACCGTAACTGCGCATCAAAACGCTCACACTCGCTTCGTCTGCTTCGCGTGCGGAAAGTATCCCTTCTTCTATATATTGTCTGCAGATAACTGCGCTCTGCCCCGTGTGCGGACTCCGACCGATTTTCCCCGTAAAGGCTAGATTTTTACTCCGTGATATGGTGTCTTTGCGCTTGGCCCAACAACTTTGAGACATCTTAAACATACCGCATACCGCGTTGCCGTTAACATTACCGGAGTACTGGGAACCCGCCCACCGCCACTGCGCACGAACTGATTGGTCCCGATGCAGCAGACGTGATCGTAACTGCCTCCTACAGCTGCCGGGTATGTGGCGCCATCTGGAGCCCTCAAGGCGATCTACGCATGTGCACTAACGACGCGCGGGCTCCCGGTACTTCGGTAACGGTAACACGGTGCATGGTATGCTAAAGGTGTCTTATGTGGTGATTATTCGGGCTAGTGGGTGTGCGTTATGATCTAATGTCTGCACTTAATGAATATCGTGGCAGCCAACGTCGGCTATAACTTCTTCCTCTGTGCATGCAGCCACTAGTGGTATCCCTTCTCCCTTACTGCCTCAGATACTCCTCTGCTGGAAAGAAAGCATGTCTCTCTCAAGGCCTATCCTGCCATTTCCTTGACCACTCCGGCCAGTGTAGCCGTGCAAACCCAAGTCGAAAAATGTATTTAGCAACTTAACAAAACAGGTATCCGCGTTGATCTGATGACAACGACAGAGTGGAAGCTAATCAACTGCATTGGCTAAAAAAAAATCAAACACATGCGATGCGATACATGTCATACCTGCGACATGTATTCGAAGACAAGGAGTGACAATAATCAATATTTTTTGCACTAATCTGAAATATGTAATAGCATTTTGCGGTGCGAATTGTGCCCAGTTGTTTGTCTAAATTCAAGAGCATGCAAGGTTATTCATGCGTAGAACATTTAACGCGTGGCAGACTTTCCTTCGGCTTAGGCTACTTCGTAAGGCGTCGAGATGCACAGCTCAATGCGCAGATGTGTTCAGCAGCGAATAATGGGTAATTAACATGTACTTACGCGCAACCTGCAGCAGAAAGGAGTTCGTCGTCTTTTCCATTGGCTTATTGACTCTATTTCGTGTGAATTAAGGGAACTATTTTTTTTTTGCATCCGTATAGATAATTTGTGCCCGCAACAAGTGCGTCCAAATGCAGTTAACTGAACACATTTTTCTCTTTAATGAAAGAGTCAGACTTGCCAGAAGGCTAAAACAAAACTTTCCCAGCCAGTGACACGCTGCTTAGAGAAAGATGACCGAACTTCTTTCGGCCCACTAGAGCATTTTGTCTTCACTGATTGTCGTCGCTGTGGGGCTTATCGTAAGGCCTAGTGTGTTCGCCCAGTCGACAAGAGGTAGTACGCTACCTAGGGACCTCTACATTTTCACTCCTCGTTAACATGGACAATTTGGTTCCCAAGCAAAATTGCCCATAAAGCGAGTCGTGCGTAATAAAGACTCGCGAAGAAAAAAAATTACAGAATTGCACTTAAGTCTGCTTAAGAGCGCAAATGCGAAAGCCTTTCTCTGTCCTCATTCTCCCTTCATTTTTCTTTTTTACGTTATTTTATGTCATTTCTTTCGTTCTTTGTTATTTTTATTCTAGTTTTATTTTTACATATACGTTGCTTAAGAACTGTTGCTTAATCAACTTTTACATTTTTGTTTTATTTACCACACACCTTATTACTGACAGTTCGTGCGGACAGCTTCTGTTCAAGCCACTCACGAGCCAAGAAAGGCTTCCGGCTTAATATTCAGAAAAAAAAAAAAACCTGTGAGCATGGTCTGCTTTTCTGCATAGTTACCATCAGTGAAGTTGAAATAAAACGCAGTTTTGGAAGCCCAAAGCCTATTATCATGGTGCTTATTATGCATGAAATAATGTGGCGCAGTTTCACGCGTCCAGTGACCTATGTGCGATACACTTGCAGCGTCTCATAGCTAAATGAATGAACTCCCACTACGACTGTTCACACATCACGACCCCAAGACACGGTCGGCTGACAGCTGCTAAATTAGGCTTTCTACGTAGCACAAACTGCAGAGACAGTTTTCTTCACAGACATTCATGCATGGCTACGCCATTCATGGCAAAGCCAGTTGCATTCTAAGAATTCAGGTGCTCTTTTTTCAAATTATTATTGTGTCCTTATCTTCCCGGAGTTCATAACGCCTGTCCAACAAGTCTTACTAATTTTTCTTTCAGCCAACCCGTCAGTCACTAGCGGACACTTACCGCATTTCCGAAAAATTAAGTATTCCAGGAAATAGTTTGAAACCAAATAAATAGCACCCGCCTTTCGCTAATGCGTGTTGCAATGTCATCAGGGATTAGCTTTTATATTTCACTTTCGCCCTATGCAACTGCAGTCAGGCAATCTGGTCATCGATATATCCTGCCAAGCTGTCCGACGTCTTCGCCATTAAGTCATCGCAGCGGGAGCCACGATCAGTCATAAGCTGCACTCTTCTTTCCAGCCCCCGCATCTCAAGGCACCGGCAACATGGACACAGAGTAACATTGTTACTCATGACGGACATCACTGCATAACTCAGCATGCTGAACAGTGCAATCAGAAATGCATAGGTGCCTTCCTTCAAGCGTCGCTTCCGGTTCGAAACACGCCCCGACTGTTCATTATTTCATGCGGCGTAAGCTACGAACAGCGCTCTTTGCGGTCGTAAAACACCCAGTGCATTTGCATCAGGTATGTCGGGCGGGTATGCCAGAAAACATCGATGCAAAAGGGATGTTTTGAGTTCTTATTACATGAATGGCCTCCCTGCTTCTTCTTATTGAGTAGCGCGCAATAGAATTTTGCTCGTTTCTTTTTGTTTTGTTTCTTTTGCAATAGCTTTGATTTGTTTCTTTCATATCCCACGCCCAGATTTAAATTGTTTTGTCTTAAGCTTCAGCTCGGACTGGTTTGCGAAAACGCAAAGAAACAATGTTTTTCAGCCCCGCCGCGGTGGCTCAGTGGTTAGGGCGCTCGACTACTGATCCGGAGTTCCCGGGTTCGAACCCGACCGCGGCGGCTGCGTTTTTATGGAGGAAAAACGCTAAGGCGCCCGTGTGCTGTGCGATGTCAGTGCACGTTAAAGATCCCCAGGTGGTCGAAATTATTCCGGAGCCCTCCACTACGGCAATTATTCTTCCTTTCTTCTTTCACTCCCTCCTTTATCCCTTCCCTTACGGCGCGGTTCAGGTGTCCAAAGATATATGAGACAGATACTGCGCCATTTCCTTTCCCCAAAAAACCAATTATTATTATAATGTTTTTCAGCAGCTGCTGAACTGGTTTTGATTTGATGTTGTGTGTCAGATAAGAGTAGCAAAACTACTTACTGGCACAAGCACACTTGCTACATGTGCATAATATTTATGTACATATATTTATTCATTCACTTGAAAAATGCTGATGGCTTCACGAAAGAGCCTCAGTTTATAAAGGATAATGCACGCTTTGGGAAACCAAAAAAAAAAATCGTCATGATACAAAACCGACGACATACTGCACTTGGTGAAACGCAAGTTACACAAATCCATAAGTAGCAGAAAGCAAGAAATTAAAAAATACAATTGCAAAATCACGCTCAATGTGCGCACTTATAGCGAGTAAAAGCATGGAAAACTTCATATCAAAGCCACTATTTGATAATGTTTGCTCAACTCCGATGAAAATCAGTATATTACAGCAGAAGACACAGATAGAGATACGAATCATGCAAAGAAACTGCACAACTTTAATATCGTCGGAATTTATTTTCAACACATCGAAGCCCAAGTACAAAAACAGTTGTAGTAACTGAGTATAGAATACACTTGTTACAGCGCTTAACGCAACTGGTGTCGACATTTAAAACTACAATCGTCGCGTGACTTAGGTGATAGTCTGAAAAATCTCATAAATGAATGCAACTCATAAAAGATACATTAGACATAAATTTATTCAGCTTTGAACGCTCTTCCAATGTGGTTTAAATATATAATTGTTTTCTTGTCTTGGTACAGAATTAGAAATATTTTTAAAAGCCATTCGTGGTCTTCACATTGCCTCACTTTGTAGATTTTCTTGCCAGAACTTCCATTATTTGTTTCTGGAAGTTAACCTCAATAATTTCAATCACTCTCGGGGCAGCATTTAATGAGTGAGGCCACATATGTGGCGTTCGATAATCTTCAGTGCTCGTTACTTGAGTACTTAGTAGTGCAGCTTCCACACACGAGAAATAGGGCCGTTTCTGCTCATCGACTTTTTAATTAGGCAGCCCAACAGTTGTTTGCCAAAGCTAGTTGTAAGTGATAAAATCCCATCTCCTTTTAATTACCGCACAGATAACCTGTCCAACGAGCTGATAGCCGATAACTTTTAGTGAATCAATTATTCCATGAAACAGCGGTTTCTTAACCGGCAGTCAGTCAATCAGTCAGCATAGAAATCACCTACTCAGCATATGACGCGGTTTCATTACAACAGAAATGTCACAGAATCATCGACATCTTGGTATATCAACAATATTTGCCTCAAATTTGAGCAATTTCTGAAGTCAGCAAATACCAAATGACTGTGTTCGACAAGACCATGTTTCTCCGCCTCTTGCACCATACACGAACAAGTTTATCTACAACGTTGTCGAGTACGTGCTGAAGCGTGTTTCTTTCTGTGAACTGTTGCTTCTGAACAATCCCAACAAGTGGGCGCGTCTTCTTTCGGGTGCCTCTGCGTAAATTTTTGTGGTGTCATTTTGTAGACTACAACCTAAAAGCAGCAGTTGGCAACAACAGCCCATGGCCCGCCTGGCATGTTTAACTCCGTTAACCAATCACAGCAGTGAACAAAGTCAACAATGCTATCTATTAAACAGGTCAGGGGATCTAAATTAATACGCTTGTAATTCTGTCTTCCTATTAGCTTGGTGTTTCGGTTACAAGAGAAGTCTTTAGAACTGACCATTTCCTCGACGCGGATGGACGTTATGCGGTGGTCATCAATGTGGGCGGAACTAAACAAGACAGTTTTTATTAGACTATACATATCCAGAAAGTTTTGACAAGCGCATTTTTAAGCGGGAAACAGTTTATGAAAGCGACTTTTCATATATTGTAAGATTTAACTATAGCAACCAATATATCCACAGATCTCCCATCGGCAGGTATGCAATTGCTTGCTATTAAAGTTTTTGCTATCGTCATAAACATTACCCATCTGTTTTCTGTGTCATTCTTAACTACTCGATGCTAGCGACGGACAAACTTTAAAAGAAAGATTTTTTTACGCATCAGAAGATTAAACCATTACGTTCAATATATCCACAACTGTACCGATGTCCCCCAATTACGGGCAAAAATTTTGAAAATTGCAAAATTGTATGATACCTCCACTGTAATATTAGAGGTAATGGTCCATTGTTCTGATATGTAGCAAAATCTTTCTATTAAAGTGTTTCCTATGATCGCATCGAAGAGTTCAGACTGCTATAGAAAACCAATGGGGCATGCTTTTGACGATATCAAAACCGTTAATAGAAAAAAAATTCAAGACTGCCGTCGGGTGATGTGCAGATATATTCTTATAATGAAATCTTAGATCATCATCATCATCATCATTTATTATACCCTTAAAGGCCTCTGTTGAGGCATTACATAAGGGGGGGGGGGGGGGACAAAGCAAATGCAACTAAGAATAATACGTTAATACAACAAAACATAATGCAATACAATAAAATGAAAAACGATACATCACAATACAACGTTGGTCAATAATGAAGGGCACAAGGCTGAATTAGGCGGTAACAACTACAACAACAACAAGAAAAATAATAAGTTAACTGGGTGAAGTTTGAGAAGTGTCTTTTATTCAGTACAGTGATTAATTAATGCCTGTCGAAATTTAGTAGCGTCGCGCTCGTTAACAATGTAGTCGGGTAGCAGGTTCCAATTTTCTATTGCAGTTGGAAGAAAAGATTTATTAAATGCCAAGGTCGATCCATGTATACGTTGAATGCTGAGGAGGTTAAACAGGCGGCGCGATGTTCTGATGGGAGCTAGTAATAATGTGTCACGAAGATCAGGAAAATTGTAATATAACTTATGAAAGAGGCAGAGTCGTGCGATTTTCCGTCGGAGCTCTAGTGGCGGGATGTTAAGTGAAGATTTAATACTGGTGATACTGCTGTGTCTATTGTAATTTGAGGATATAAAACGGGCTGCTCTGTTTTGAACGGCTTCTAAGGCGTTAATTAAGTATGCTTGGTGAGGATTCCATATAGCCGCTGCATAATCAAGTATGGTACGGGTGAATGTTTCGTATGCTAATTTTCGAACAGAAGGAGGGGCTAGGTACAGGGATCTTCGGATGAGGCCAAGTGATTTTGATGCTCTAGATGCTAGATATAAGATGTGTTCCGACCAGGTTAATTTGCTGGAGATGGTGATTCCAAGGTACCGATATGATTGGACTTGGGTTACCGTGTTTGACAGGAGTGAATATGCAGATCTGATGTTGGAACGTTTTCGCGATACTTGCATGAATTGGCACTTTGAGACATTCAGCTGCATAAGCCAGTCGGAACACCACCGTTCTATTATGTGTAAGTCGTTCTGAAGCGATAGTTGATCCCTGTTAGTGACAATGCGACGATAAAGGATGCAATCATCCGCAAAAAGCCGAATAGTGGATGAAACACCGGAAGGAAGGTCATTAATGAAGATTAGAAAAAGAAGTGGGCCAAGAACGGAACCTTGGGGAACGCCAGAGATAACGTTAGTAGTGCCTGAAGGATGATTGTCGATTACTGTGTATTGGGAGCGACCTGTTAAAAAGCAATGTATCCATGATAAAACGAGAGGATCAATGGACAGTCCGGAGAGTTTAGACATGAGGCGAAGATGGGGCACGCGATCGAAGGCTTTAGAAAAATCTAAAAAGATAATGTCAATTTGGAATGAAGAGTCCATATTTAAGTGGAGGTCAGTGGTAAATTCAAATAGCTGAGTTTCACACGAAAAACCGGAACGTGAAAAAAGTGTTCACAAATGGTTTCTCGCTCAAAAATGCGTTTGTCCAGAATTTATGGGTATATGATATCCGACAGTTTCCTCATTGTTGAAATCGAGGCTCCAAGAATCCTGAACTTCTGTAAAAATACAGAATTCTTCATGCCTCACAAAATCGTCTTTAGATACTCTATTGATTGTCTATTGAATATTTGTTTGGGTGTGTAAGAGGGACCACGGGCATTAGCACATCCTTGGCGGATATACACAGCTCAGCGAACATAATACGCACAACGGAACACAAGCGTAGGCCTGAGCGCACCAAACTGGCGCACCTACAGAACAGGCTTCGCCCCGTCAGCCAAACGATCTTGAGAAAAGTGAGAAGCATCACGCCTCCAAACCGGAAGAGACCGGTAAAACAAGAGCAACAACCGAGGCTCGCGGAAACGTTGTCAGGCATCTCCAAGCAACGGAGCTGCCCCCAAGGGTAGGCGCAATAAAAAGAGATTTTGTGGAACAATGGTGCGCGCGTGACGGAACAATTTTTTGTGCAGTCGGCCCGCACCGGGTTACGGCGACTGCGCAATCCAGGAAACCTGACTGGCGCCCAAGCGGGCGAAGTTGCAGAGACGTCGCATAAGCGCCTTGTCGCTTACATCGGCGAGGAAAGGCAGTGCGCTGCAAGCCGGCATCGATTGCATCTGGGTTAAACGTTTGATTTGACGTTGAAGCTAGCCGAGGCTGAGCGAGGCATGCGGTTAACTCCTCCCCCCCCCCCCCCCCCCTCCCCGATCCTTGAACGCCGAAGAGTGAGGTAATGATTTGTGAAGTCATGGAGGAATATGTTGATACACCATGCGCGAAGCATGGCGCTACGCGGTGATACAATAGAACAAATACTGAGACTGTTTGCCATATCAAGACGCCACCCGCCGCGGTGGCTCAGTGGTTAGCGCGCTCGGCTACTGATCCGGAGTTCCCGGGTTCGAACCCGACTACGCTGGCTACGTTTCGATGGAGGCAAAACGCTAAGGCGCCCCTGTGCTGTGCGATGTCAGTGCACGTTAAAGATTTCCAAGGTGGTCGAAATTATTCCGGAGCCCTCCACTACGGCACCTCTATCTCTCTTCTTTCACTCCCACCCTCCTTCCTTCCCTTGCGGCGCGGTGTTGGTGTCCAACGATATATGAGACAGATACTGCGCCATTTCCTTTCCCCCAAAACTAAATATTATTAATATATGAAGACACCCGCTTAGGGATGGCGATAAATTGCATACTTACTGCAGAATATGAGACAAGGATGTTGTTTATAACCTCGCTTCCAAAATTGAGTTACCTTCAGCCAGTCGAAAGGTTTCGTTGAAAAAGCTGGCCAGCCCTTTTTAACGTGCAAGTGCAGTGTGAAATCCTCAGCACCACACTAATTCCTTCACTCACATGTAGTGCAGTGCGTCCTAGTAACACGTGTTTTCACCTGCTTATTACGTGATATGTCTCTAGCACTTCTTCACTGCAAGACGATCTTAAATACGTACGTACTCGTGTATATAAGATCGCCTTGCAGTGAAGAAGTGCTAGAGACATATCACGTAATAAGCAGGAGTGCTGTTACATGGCGCATATGGAGTTTCGTGCAGGGGGGGGGGGGGGCATTGCAATATGCGTGTAAAGAAAAGTTTTCAGGTTGATTTCACAGTGCATATTCCAGGTTGTTCCTTCGTTAACAAAATCTGATCGCATAATACAGCAGGATGTGAAAGTATGGAATGTCATTTCAAAGCTGGCGTGTTTTTTTTTTTAAACACCACATTATGCACCTGCTGGAGTAAGAAGCGGGTTAACACCATGCAGTAACGCAGCCCATTGAAACATACGTAAACGAAAGTTTTCTAAATATTTTCTCAAAGGAACCTGCACCTACGAAGGCGCCCCTTCGTTGACAGCTGGAGTGTTTTTACGAAGAGCATAAAAAAATATGCAACGTCATTTTAAAGCTGATAACTTTTCAAAACGTCACGATATATGTTTGTTGTGATGCCAGGCGTACCCGATTGGCGCTCAATCAGCTGGGTGTCTCTCCGATTCGGACAATCTTGTCGTGAAACCGACACGCTGCGGGGTGCGCTACACTTTCTCGCAGATACAGTCGTTCAAGCTAGACAGCGTAGACCGATCTTCATGGAATGTAGCTCTCAAACAGAAATCATAATCAAACTGCGCAGCATAGCCCACGGTACTGTTGTCGATATCCCCGGCTACGGCAGAGATAGGAAACTCAGCCTCAAAACCTGACTAGTTCCTGCGATGATCATTTCGCTCAAACTGGCTGATGAAGGCGCCAACTAGAAGGAAAGAGGAAGAGAAAAATGTCGCTTTCCGCCACCATTGGAATGTGTTGCTTGTTTTAGCAGCTCTTAATTTATAGCTGCGGACTGTTACAACAATTATTTTTGTTGCTGCATCTTGTTCACTGATCTTGCTGCCAGATTCTAGAGCGTTTGTTAACCATCTTGCAGTTTGCAACTTGAACGCAGTTTACCTTACTGTGCAGAGGAGCCTAGACAGTTTGGTAACTTGCGAATTTTGGCTCAACCATAATGCTGGATTTCAAAATGTGGACGCTATCACAAGTACTCGCAAGTAATATTATCGAAGAGCGCTGCGACTAGGTGGCTATTCCTATGCTTGTAAACGGGCGTTGGTTTACAGGCATGGTAGGATATTATATGGCATGGAGTCGTGTAACAATGGTACGGTACGTTAAGTATGATATGGTATGGTATGAATTGGTACGATATGATACGGTTGGTATGATGCTTTGTGGATTGTATTTTGCGGTAAGGACTGATATTTATTTTAGACGTGTTTTAGCATGTTACGAAATCGTACAATATTTAGCGTGGTATGGTGGTATGATTTGCGTGAATGACATGGTGCGTTGTAGCATTCTATGACATTAGATGGATCGGTATTGTATTTTTGGCATGATGTGGTATAGTATGGTAATGTATCCTATGGGATGGTATTGTGCATGGAATGGTTGATATGATATGGCATTGTGTGAAATGAGATAGTATTTCATGTGGTATGGCATGGTATTGACTGCTATGGTATGGATTAATATTACATGGTATGGTATGGTATGGTATGGTAAAGTACTTGTTGTACTATCGAATATTATTGCATGGTATAGTATGATATGATATGATATGGTATGGTACGGTATGGTATGCTGTGTCATGGTGTGGCATGTTATGGTATGGTGTGGTGTGGTATTGTGTGGTTTAGTATGGTATGGTATGGTTTGGTGTGGTGTGGGTGGTATGGTGTGGCATACTATAGTATGGTATGGTATGGTATGGTGTGGTGTGGTATGGTATGGTATAGTATGGTATGGTATGGTGTGGTGTGGTGTGGTATGGTGTGGTATGGTATGGTGTGGTATGGTGTAGTACGGTGTGGTACGGTGTGGTGTGGTGTGGTGTGGTATGGTATGGTATGGTATGGTGTGGTATGGTGTGGTACGGTGTGGTACGGTATGGTGTGGTGTGGTGTGGTATGGTATAATATGGTATGGTGGGGTGTGGTATGGTATGGTATGGTATATACCTAAGTTTGACGTCCCTAAACTGCCCGTGGGTTATGCAAGAAGCTATGGTGGAGCGCTCCGGATGAATTTCAGCCACCTGGGCTTCGTTAACGCCCTCTGAAAACGAACAGCACGCCGGAGTGTTCACATTTCTCATCCGTCGAAATGGGGTCGCTGTGGTCTGTATTCTATATCGCGACCTTGGGTTCAGCGGCCGAATGCTACAGGCACAG
Source organism: Amblyomma americanum (assembly GCA_030143305.2). Taxonomy (NCBI): domain Eukaryota; kingdom Metazoa; phylum Arthropoda; class Arachnida; order Ixodida; family Ixodidae; genus Amblyomma; species Amblyomma americanum. The sequence goes on along the minus strand of JARKHS020026714.1, from coordinate 144,818 downwards.
AGCCACCGCGGCGGGGTGCGACAGGTAGTTTGATCACTGCACCGATAACATAATGGCACAGCCTGCTCCCCACAATGTATGAAAAGTTATAATCCCAGTACCGCTGCCCCGCCAGCCTGTTTTCCATTGAATACAAGCATCCTTAGGCCAGGTGTTCGGCCTTCTCACAGCTGAAAATCTTCGAAAAAGTAGCGTAGTCTATAACCACGTCCCGGACAACACCAGCATGCGAGATGCATGTCAGTACATTCTGGAGAACACTGAGGGTAATGCTTGCAAAAAAAAAAAAAGCCCATCAAGGTCAACAAGCTCAATCATTCGTATTTCTTCGGTGCATAAAAAGAGTTTCATGGCCTATAGGCTTAGGCCGTCGCTAGGTGACTGGTGCGAAATACCGCAATAGCGGTCAATTGAGTTGTTTGCAATAACTGTTCTCGACGCTTTGTGGAACTGAAATTGGTACACAAATGCCTTCAGCAGAGTTCATTTTCCAACAGCGTACCTAACGTTTCGCTCTTACAAGGAGTTTGTGCTATACAAAGCGAAGAATGACAAGACGTCAATTGCAGCCATTCACGGGCAACTGACCTTGCTCTTTCATCACTTGCATCTCGACGAAAGGCTTCTAACTTGATTTGAAAGTTATAATGCCATTTCATACTAGACAATTAGTTCGTTCAACGACGTTTTATATCTCACCGCGTCGCTGATCATCGCATCGTTGGCATCCCAGTATATAAAACGGCTTACTTTTCATTAGTTTATGCCTCGTATTTTTAAAGAATGGAGCGGTCTTCCCATGGGATTTTGCACCCATTTTGTAAACCATTTTCCATGCAATTCAAATCCCGTTCTGTATGTAGAAACAGTATTTCACGTGCTAATAATTTTCGCATAAAAACATCATTTTGGGAAACTTTAGTTAACATAAACTCTCATACGTAGTAAATGTTTTTCCCGCTGTTTGCAGTGCATTTTTCCGCTTTTAAGTGGTTCTCAAGCCCATGGGGTAAAATAAATAAATTGCAAATGTTATGGCTCATGCTTCTTAGGGGAAAGTTGGTCCCGCACGTATAGATGTCGTCTAGAGCGGGAATCTAGCGGCGTTGTCTCTACGATATAAAGCTACCCATAGCTGTGTGTAAACCGCAGAGTCTTCATTGTATTGTGTTTTGTTATTGCGGTTAAAGCTGTTAATTACTGTTAAAACATTTGGATGCGCTTCAAAACTACTTGAACTCCCCTTCCTTAGATGATAACATAGGAAGGGGTGAGTGAAGATGTTATAAGCTGCGGTTGATAGGACAACTTAATAATAATAATAATAATTGGTTTTTTGGGGGAAACGAAATGGCGCAGTATCTGTCTCATATATCGTTGGACACCTGAGCCGCGCCGTAAGGGAAGGGATAAAGGAGGGAGTGAAAGAAGAAAGGAAGAAAGAGATACCGTAGTGGAGGGCTCCGGAATAATTTCGACCACCTGGGGATCTTTAACGTGCACTGACATCGCACAGCACACGGTGTATTCAGGATCATTCTATACTGCACAACCCCCACAAAGAAAACTCATCAATGTGACGATTCTTGTCGCCTCGAAGACGGTATATTCGGCGCTGCCTTTGTCCTCCATATGAGAAGCGGTTGTGTGACAGCTCTTTACACAGAATCAGCTCCTGACACTGTTCATTAACAGCGTCCAAAGCATTATCGCGGCACCTAATATTCCTTCAAAAGACACCTATCTCTGAAAAAAGTAGATGTGAGGCGAGCGACGGGTGGTCGGTCCTCTGTGATACATTGTGCTCAGTTTCTCAGCCCAAGCGAGACGAGAGTCAATTAGAGAACAAGGGCAGGGCTGTCGGGCTGACTATTCACGGTTTCTTAGACCTCATGAGTTCACTTGGCCGAGGGTTAACTGCTGACACGCCCAGTTCGACATGGGAACCTGCACACGAGTCAGTCCTTCGCACCGATGTTTCGGGCACTGCGCGCATACATGCACGAACGTTCCTCGGCGTCGTCCAGATGGGGCGTTGGGTGGGAGAAAGCGTACGATAGCCCATCTATCTTCGCCAGGGCGACAGCCAGCATCGCGTTTAAGTTGTGCACTGACCGTGTAACAAACGCTCCCGCCTCGCGCTGCAGGCGAATTCCGGTCGCCGCAGAAGGGTTACGCCTTAGAGAAACCCCTGCAGATGGAGTGGCAGTGCTTTGGTTGCCTGTGCGGTGTTTTGATTATTCATGCTTAGCGTGTGGTCGGTCTGAAGAAATATTTGACCCTCTTTGTTCAAAATGCAGCCGTGTGAATCCAGATGTCGATGCAGACATTATTAGTAGACACCTTTAGCTTACAGTATAGCATGTTACTGTTACCATTAGCGGAGTACCGGTAGCACGCGCTAATCGGTCGCGATGCGGCAGACGTGCGCGCAACTGTTGGGTACGTGGCGCCATCTGGTGCTGTCAAAGTGATCTGCGTATGCGCACTGATGGCGCCTGGGCTCCGCTACTACGGTAACGGCAACTGTATGCTATATGTGTCTAGTATCAAAGAGGCGGGGATAATGAAGGTAACGGGAATGCATCCGAGGTAGACATCAGTAAAATACGGTTAGAGGATTAGCGGCTTAATAGCAAGGCAGGGACCTAAAAATAGAAGCTTATCATTCAAAGTCGGAATAGCTTAAACTGTTATTGAAATTTGCATTTAAAGGCACACTGAGGACAAAGAGAAGTTAGCCTGTATCGATAGGTAAACCCTCACCGAACTTGGAGGTTTCATAAGCTATAAAAGTACAAAAAACGAGACATGTACCGCCACCACCGGCCAGTTACGCAAGTAAAACGCATGCGTCGACAGAGATTTTTTAGGAGCGGATTCAGGAGGCTACGCTACACCGCCATTCGCTTCAAATTGGTGGCAACCAGTCCGTTTCGGTAAATGATGTCACTAGTTTCAATCGACTGGCGGGAAAATTCCCCGAATCCGACTTTCTCGGCGATAAATCCGCCGTTTTCTCCCATACAAAAGTGAACACAGTCAGAAAAAGCCAGTAAATAATTATTTTGCCTAAGAACAATAAGTGGATGAAGTTGTAATTGGTTCCCCTTATTTAAAAAAGGCTAAATTTCAAGAATTGGGAATATTAATGTCTAAAACATTTCCGAGACTAAACATATACTGAGCCTATAGTGTCACCTAACACCGCTCGGTTTCAAACAAAGAGGGCGCTGTTGGCATCCATTCATCTGTTCTAATCACTCGAGGTTTACTCACCGCTGAGAATTATTCCTTATTCTGCTTTCTCTGAAGAAGAACCACTTTTATGATACACGATTTGTGGCTTTGCTCAGAGGCTTTGTTGTTTGGCTGATTTGAAAGAAACACTGCTTATCCCGGGCTAGAGACAATTTGTTCGCCAGCATTAATTAAATTTGAGTCTTGTCGCTGGCGCTATTCACCATGGCTCGCAACTGGAACTCCCATGATGATTAGGTTGCCTCTGTGCAGCGTTAATTGCATCGAGGTCGTCTAAACGATAACGAAAACAGCTAGGCGCTTGAAATTTTGAGACGTGCAAGGAGACAATTGGGGAGAGGGTTAAGCGGTGCTGCAGTTAAAGAGAACATGATCAGTGTTTACGATGAGCGTTCGGAAATTGCAGCCATATAAGCTGGTTGGCAAAACTGCACAATTAAAACCTGAGTGGGATTAACAGTGTTAAAAGTGCGTCGTTCCATGGAGGGTCAATTTGAACATGCTGGGTTATTTGCAAATGCATGTCGTCCAAAAGGTAGTACTGTCACGGCAGTCACTACTGTGCTGCTTAATCCTACTGCAAATGCTGCTAATACTGCTCCGAAAAGTAAATCTGGCTTAACTGTTTGGTCAGGTCTGGAGCTCATTCTGGAGAAAGTGTGGTTTAATACCGTTCGTGTGTGTGTGCGTGCGGGCGGGCGTGTGTGTGTGAGTGGGTTGGTGAGTGGGTGGGTGCGTGCGTGCGTGCGTCATTGGTAGATTTCTGTCCTTATGTCACAAGTGTGCACGCCATTTGCTTTTCTTACTCTACAACAAATTCGCTGAAACAATGGCAGGAAAGTCTATTTTATAGGCAACAGTTCCCTCCATAGCTTTAGAATTAGTAAAAAAAAAACTGGCATATAGTCCAGATCATAGTGAGAATATTCTTTCATATACCTGTTCCAAATGAGTGTGGATACTAGTCACACGCTGTAAGCAATGCCGCAGTCAGCAAATCAGCGGTTCTAGCAAGCGCCTGCGGTGGCAGCGCCATCTTTGTGGTCTGGCCGTAACTACAGGCACGGTGAGAAATGGCCTTGTCGGCAGGCTGGGAAGGCGCTGAGAACTGACCTACAGCCCCCGGCATGGAATTTTCAACACAGAGGGCTGCTCATTTTTTTTTTTTTAGTCAAGAAACACCTGTGCTTCTTGCCCGTTAGCAACTCGGGCCGTATTGTACACCTGTCGTTTTTCCTAAGCGGTTTTGTTAATACGAAAAGAAGTCAGTAAGAAAAGGTGACGCTTCCGAGACTTCAATATGCATTCTTAATTATAGTCTTACTACAGATTGGAGCTCTTGACACATTCCTGCCACCCCGCTATATATTTTATCGGTACATTTTGTATGAACGAGGAGCAGCAAGCCCAACTCTCCTCGACATCACCGGGTAACTAACGCCATCTGTAGGCCGCCAGCAGCGAACACACGCATTACACAACTGGAATATTTTCCTTTGTAATTGTGAGAAAAGTATAACGTCGAGCAGATGCTGCGCGAATATGGCCAGCTATTCATACTCACCGCACAATATGACTTATAAATCGGCTTCTTGGCTGACTAGTCCTGACGGTCATGAAGAATTAATGATTCGTACCGAGCGTTCGAAGTTCCCGCGGTAATTTTGAATTTTCAGCGCCATACTGCATGTCGTGGCAGCCACGCAATCTAAAATCCTTTGCCCTAACTTTCTGGACTTAATTTTACCAGTTACTTAACCGGCAGGATGCAAAGCAAACCATGCACTCCGTACACCACCGTACATCAAGCGCGCACTGCCGCTCCAGTGGTGAAGCGCGGGCACACCTCCCTGGCGTCCGGCGTGCTGTCGGCGGCCAGTCGAGGCTAATCGAACGGCACGGAGCCTGATTGGGATCGGCGGTGCCGGACGCACCCATGAAAAGCGAGCCATAGCGAGGACGGCCGAGTGCCGCGTGCCAGCGCGGAAGGCTGCCGCACGACCGACGCCTCGGCTGGCGCCAAGGCCGTCCTAATCGAACGAGAACGGCTGTTCTGACCAGCGCGCTTGCAGCCTCCGTCCCTTTCCGCGCTTCGGCCCCCTTCCTCGAGCCGTACGAGTCAGGTGCGCCGCCGAACGTTACGAATCTGCTTTGCCCGCGAGGCTGACGATTTCCGTTCGAGAAAGGCAAATCACGACAGCGACAACCGAGAGATCGTTGTCTATAAGCAGACGTTCGCCAGACTCTACGCTTAGGGCCAGAGAGGAGTGTCCACATTTTTTCTTATTCTTTTCTTTGTCACGAGCGTCCGTCATACAGTTCGCGAAGGTCACATATGACGCGCCTGACGTCCACTACCAAACGCATTGGAGAATTATGGTGCGCCATATATATACGAGATGTGAAAGGAAAGCATCGTGGTTCGGAGAAGGAGGTCGCGTGGGACGCATTGCAGCTGGAATAAAAGATTAAGGAGGTTTCGACAGGACATGTGATGCATAAGACGGTGACAGCTGTACAAAAGCGTTGACACTGTGTATTAAAAAACAGCAGTGCAAGCTGAGGAAAGAAAAGTAAGGTTGATAAAAGGGCGCTCACGTGAAGTGTGGGTGTGAAAATAAGAGTGCTCTTTGCCCAGCGGTGGATTTGGTATGGAAGATGATGATGGTCATGGTAAAGCGACCGTTTCCGAGTGTGGCTGTAAGGCATCAGAGCGTGTTCTCAGAGCCAACTCTCCCCCCCAACAAAAAAAAAAGTACAAATGAAGCACGGTAGCCTTAACTGAGTATGCGCCAAAGAAATTCCACACAACATGGAAGCCTTGAAGTTATTTTTGAGCGTTTCTTTTCCCGCTTGCACTTGTGCATTCGAACAAGTTTTTAAGGCGGTCTCTGTCTACGGTAACTGCGCTGCGGTCGTATATGATAACTGAAACCACAAGCCTTCATCCACTGGCCAAAGAAAATATGATTCACGCAGGCATGAGCCATAATTTCCGTGTGTATCGTGGAAATGGGACTAGCATGTACGCCATAATGTCTTTGTGGGTTGTGGAACTGAGGCTGCAGTGCTCCCCATAATGATTAGTTGGCCGGGGAACTGAGTCTATCGTACATGCATAATGTTTCATATGTTGTGGAACTGAGACTGTCATACATACCAAAATGGTCTTGTGGGTCGTGGACATGGCACACCTTGAACGTTTTGTAGAGAGCGCACTTATGGGAGGGGGGGGGGGGAGAAGAGCATTTTCCTCTCTCCACTTTGCCAGCTGCCAACCGTGGTAGGTGGCACATGTCCATGTACATCATCCTTGGACAAAAATCTTGGATACTGCAATATTATGATCTACTGTTATGGAAATATTTAAGGTCTTCCGATGCGTAGCACATTTTTTTAAAGTTTCTTCATCGTTCGCATCGACCAATTTCTACTGCCAAAAAATCAATGGCGAACGTTTTTGACGATAGAAAAAACGTTAATAGCAAAATAATTCAAGCTTGTTCACAGGAGATCCGCGGTTATATTGTTTGTTATAGTGCAATCTTACAATATATGAAAAAATGGCGTTCATCAACCCTTTCTCGCTGAAAAATGATTTTGTCCAGAATTGTTGGGTATGTCAACCATGGCAGGTGGCAAGCGTACAAAACACTTCACCGCCAGAACTTTTTCTTTATGGTATTAGATGCTCCTGAAATATGTTTATTATTCAGTGAAAATGGCTTTTTCTTTTGCCTCCCACAATCCCGCACCGGATTGTTGGTTAAGTCATATCTCTAAATTAGCATCGCCAGTCCTGTGCCCTGAAAAATCGTACTCGGTGTCAATTTCTGCACGTGCACTCGGGCTCCAGTCGCATTTGATCAACAATTCTGGACAAAATCATTTTTCGACGGGAAAGATTTTATGAACGCATTTTTTTTTCATATATTGCAAGATCTCAGGATAAAATTTAATATATCCACAGATCTCCCGTCGGTAGGCCTGCACTTTTTTGGCTATTAACGTTTTGGTATCGTCAAAAATGTGCCCATTGATTTTCTACGGCAATCTTAACTTCTAGATGCGAGCGATGAAAAACTTTAAAAGAAAGACTTTCCAACGCATCGGAAGAATGGACCATTAGCTTCAATATTTACATTACAGTAGTTTACAATATTTCAATATTCAGATTTTCGTCCAAGGGAGGCGCCGCGGTGGCCCAGTGCTTATGGCGCTCGGCCGCTGACCCGAAAGACGCGGGTTCGATCCCGGCCGCGGCGGTCGAATTTCGATGGAGGCGAAATTCTAGAGGCCCGTGTACTGTGCGATGTCAGTGCACGTTAAACAACCCCAGGTGGTCGAAATTTCCGGAGCCCTTCTCTACGGCGTCCCTCATAGCCTGAGTCGCTTTGGCACATTAAACCCCCAAAAACCATAAACCATAAACATTAACCCATAAACCTGCATATGGCAGCCTGATCGAGCACAACAAAAAGAACGTGCCAATGACACGATGACGCATACAAGCAAAAGGAGGTCAGCCACGTCACGCCACAGTCGTATCAACACTCTCGTTACTATATAGGCTGCCATTTCCGCAGCGTCTCACCGGTGGCCCTATTGACCGCAGTACGCGTATATGCTATGGGAGCTTATTAATTACTCCGGGGAACGATTGCAATCGCCCTCTCGAATGCCCAGGACCGGCAAGGGTGTGACGTGTGTCCCATGCAACGGATACTGCGGCGAGGGTTAGCCGAACTTCTCGGCAAGGCCGAAGCTTGCGGCGAGCAGCTGGCAGGGCCCTGCGGCATGCTGCTGGCACGTGCTCTTGCCCCAAGCTGGCTCCCTCCCCTCCGCCGCCCCTCATTTCTAAGAAATGGGTCACGTGACGAGCCAGAAGACAGGAGGCCTGCGGTTGCTCTGGTTTCTCGCGTCCTCGCTTCGGGCGAGCGTTGCGACGATGGAAATTAGTGGGAGGTAAACACGGAAGGAAGCATTGGCAAATGTGTCAGGGGAGTCGGCCGTTGACGTCAGGCGGCGCGTTTTGAAGAGCGGAGAAACAGACGTCCGGAGGCCTTGGAGACGTGACATCTTGTTAGTATACAAGAGCGAGGCCTGGGAATCTTGTGGGGCTTTGACTTTCCCAGAAAATTAGAGTATTAGCACAGCTGAGACGTAGAAGCGTTGACGTATGCCGGGTTACTATCCTGCTCACGGCACAGTGACAGGTCTGCAGTCAGGTGGGCGTGTGCAGCTCGAATCAGTAATCCCTCATACGTCGACGTCAATAGTCCACTTGGGATAGCGAAGTAAATAACAAGCTACACTTAATGAAACCAACGCTCGGTGAATGAAAGTCATGTGTACACCAGAAACCTTTCAACGAAGTCGTTATCTGCCGCCTCCGTATAGGCCACACACACATTACACACAACTTTCTGCTAACAAAAAAAGAGAAACCAGTTTGTGCATGTGGAGATGAACTTACAGTCAGTCACATTTTAATTTCATGTTCGAAATTGGAAAAGCTAGGGATAAAGTGATTCTCTCTGTTTTATAACCAATGCATCCCTTTTCATCCCTCAATGCTCTTAGGTGAAAATGCAATTGTGGACATGTCCTGCGTTTTTAGATTTTTAACAGAAGCTGGTGTTCTTTATAATATGTAAAACATGACCAAGTATTTTGCCTGATGCCCCTCAGCCACTTACTCATGCCTGAGAAAAGGGTTGAGGTTTTTTTATATTTTGATTGGTTGGGGGCCTCCAGTCCTTGCCCAGCCAAGGACGGCTGATGAGGGTACCCAGCCTCCTTTGAAACCTTCAATATTGGCCATTTGTGAATCTTGTTTTGCTCTCAGTACTGGGCAGAAAGTTATCACTTTTTAGGCATTCTACACCGTCATATTTTTTATACCTTTGTAAAACTCTACAGAAAACAATTTCTTATACCTTGAGCTTGGCGCATGATAGCCTTCGTTGCTTACCCGCCACTAAACTCAACACAACACAACACGTCAATACGTGCGCTCTGTGCTAAAAATCTGCAATACAAAAAAAGTTTTCGCACCGCCGGATGGCCGTGCGGCAACTCGTTGCCTTTGCCGATCACCCTCCCTCCCCCTGTGCATCTCCCTTTGCACATCAACAGAGAGAGAGAGAGAAGCTCTTTAATTGAAAAATAGAAAATTTAGCCGGAGAGCAGCCTTAGCAAAGCGGAGACGTGCAGTGCAACTGCATCGAAGTGCGTTTACAGTGAGCCCCGCTATGCTAAAAACTTCCTATTCGAGAGTTTTAACATGGCGGGAATATACAACCTTACTGTCTGACCAACCGTGCGCCTGCTGCGCATCCACAGTGCCCAGAGGTGCTGTAAGCCCCCATTTTGACCGTTTGAAGACTACGGAAATATGTCTCCGCTGCACTAAAGCTACCTAATTAATGTCAGAGCGCTACTGGAACATGCACTGCAATTCTTCGCGTGTAGTTACTTGCTCCATTACTCGTTCGCTATTGCGCTAGCGAGAAAGTTCCATATATTCAATCGAGGCATTGATGGTTGCGTTCTCGCATAAATTGCCATTTCGGAGAAAGTGCGAACTTAATGCAGCATTTACAAATACGATTATTAAAGTGATTTTATGCAGGGAAGATACGATTATATGTGTACCTTGTGTATGAGCGCGTATTAAATTAGAAGTGCGCTAAATTTGGGATACGACCTGACACGGCGGAAAAGCACAAAAACGACACGAGACTTCATAGTTAGCGCGCTGGTATTTTAATATAGATAACCAACTAGCCCCTTTTAAAGCATTACTATTTAGGGTATTTGAAGTGCATGGAACTAGCTATCTGGGACGTTTAAGTCATTCAACCGCAAGTTCACTTAAAGTAGCGCTGAGCCCTCGGCGGCATAATGTAACAAATGGTATAGCTAGCGCCAACAAAATGAGTAAAAAACGGATGGGAGTAATTGCCGCGCAGATAGGCATATTTCCAGTATGTTTTTTTTTGGTAAATTAGAGCCTCATTAGAGGCAGCAATATCTCCAAATCGTGCGTGGTCAACTGCAAAAGCTCTGGTGTCGTGAACCATAAGAACGTGCAAAAATTTCGATGGACCTCATACCCAGTGACCGAATGACGGGTTTGGAGAAGGTCTACAGCCTAAAGTACAGCTATGTAAATATTCCGAATAAATGAATTAGCCGAAATAAATGAAATCTGCAGAATAAACGTTTCTGGACGTTCGTTTTTATTATCCCATCGTTACCAGTCATGAGGCGATTTGTTGTCTACTTATCCGAGTTCGGCCTCAACCCCTTTCACCTTTTATTTTGTGAAATAAAACCTACTTTTTTATATTCTGCATTATACCGTTTTTTTTAATATAAACATATATACCACTGACTTTACTTCCTCTCAACCGCGATGCACAAACTTGTGCAGAAGAAGCCGCCTCTTTTTTTATCGGGTCTCAATCGACCCTCTCTATCTCATCAATAGCGAAAGAGGACTGCCTTGGTGTTGTTACAAACTGATTTAAAAGCGCTTACTTCTACGTGTCTATCAGCGAGAGCAATTACTGCTGTTCTCATCCGGAGGGTTTTTTGCCCAACGACTCAATCTCCCTGTACTGGCAAGAGTAGCCCAATCGCGGTTCCAACTTTGCGTTAGTAAATGAAGAATACTGTGCGACAAGCTACTTTCTTGGGAACAAAAACGCGAGATTGAAATTACTGAAATGAAATCATACGTCCACGCCTTCGATAGCGTTTTAGTTCCGAATGCGTTTCAAACAAATGACAACCTAGTCCACAAAGCAGAGCATAGAAAGCATACATTAATAACTAAGCTACCCATTAAAATAAATAAAAAGTTAGCGCTCGTGTCGTTCTGTGTCTCTCCTTTGCGTCCTGTTTTGTTACGCGCTGCTCTATTTTCATGGATCACCAACTCGCCCAACAAGCAACACCATTAAAATACTTAACGGAGTACCATCACATCGAGATGTGCGACGTATACCCTCATCTATCCGTATATGTTATGTTTTTAAACATTTCTAGATGACCAGAAAACCATCGTGTCTTTCAAGCATGTCGAATTCCAATGTGCGAGAACTTGTACGGCAATGCGAATAATGCAGTGTAAGGCGAATAATAGCTGCAAAGGACAATGAACAGAAATCCTGTCGTCGCTTTCTCTAGATTTACGGAGTAATCTTCTCGTCATCCAGATCGCAAAACGCAGCAACAAGAACTACATCCACGTCATGTCCACTCCCAGGGAAAGGGGACTGTTCTCTCTCTCCTAGTGCTTCCTTCCGAAAACTGATGTATTCCGGCTATACCACCACTCTGTGTGGAAGTCTCCCTCCACAGCTAATATTCTGCTTCAATATCGCCTTCCTCCCGTGCCCTGGTAACCACTCCATTGGTCGCTCAGCCCACGTTGTGTTTTATCTGCGCGCCAAACTCCACCCACAAGCTGTTGTCTTGTTAATAATTAAAGCATTTCTTCTAAAACGCATACCTAAACGATAATCTCCTTCCACTGAAAATCCTTTTTTTTTGTCCACTAGGACCCTTTCTCAGTTACCATGCCTATTACTATTGAGACAATGCGAATGAAGCAAGCAAGTCAGTTCAGAATTGCAAATAAATATCTTTTTTTCTTTATTCTTCCGTCAGTCCAGTCTTTCTCAGTTTCAGAAGGCCGAACAGCGCTGAAGAACCAGTGCAGCCTAATCACTCCAGTTGTAGAAAAAACCAACGCTCTCTCCTACAGTCTGTACAAGCTGCGCTTCCGCGCGCTCGAGACATTTCGTACAGCCTGGCGTCGTCCTCGTTTAGTCGAACGTCCGCTAGGCCCCGCGAAGTGACCAGTCCTGGCTGGGGAAACAGTCCGAACCTGCGTGGTAAAGGAGAACACTTCATGAAGACTGCTTCCCCCTGCACTGTCCGCGACCGAGGCGCTCAGTTGTCAGCGCTCTCTACGGTGGCTGCCCGCCACTGAAGCATAACACAGCGCTACCCTGCCCCTAGATGTCACCATAAACCCTATTTCAAGAGCTGCCAGGACAGATAGTTTGTTCCCACGTGCTTCCCTTCTCCATTCCTTGTCCCTCATCATCTTCCAGCTGCACTTAACTCCAATTCTCTCTCTTTCTCTTTGTAAGGTACGTGCACGTCTAGAAAGACCTCAGTGGAGTGGGGCTTGTACACTTTCCCGCCTTTTCTTTTACGTTTGTCTTTTGAACCTTTCTTCTCAAAATACTTGCTCTCGTCTTCTGCTTTTCGAGGCCAGTGACTTTCTGCCGTGCTTCACGGGAACATGTTTCTTTCCAGCGATAGTCTGCAAATTGAGGCGATTACTTTTCTTTTCAGAACGCAACAGTAGCCCTGATGGCAATTTCGTGTCTGATTCCTCAAAAAGAGATCCTGAGCAGTTTCGCAGTAGCGGACCATCCTATTGTCACCAACCCTTTAAAAATCCCCCCGTGTTGAAATCTACTTACTACACGCATAGCGGACAATGCTTACGATAATGCAGAATCAAATCACCGCCCTCTCAGAAAACAATGATGTCCTATGTTTACTGTTCGGTTTACTGCAAGGTACGATGTTGCTGCACCTACAGGGCGCTAGCAACTTTACGGTGGTATTAACTAATCTATTACTCAACGACATAGGCTTGTCGTCCAAACTTAATGCCTGCTTATGGAACTCATACTTGGCATTCTGACAGGGCGCTTTCAACTACCTTTGATATCAGTGGAAGCAGAAAACACAAACAGTTGAAGACTTACTGATGCACCGTTGTCTTGAGGCGGGAACACAGGGGCTCACAGTGCACGCTTAATGGTAGCCGTAACCATGACCATAGCCATGGCCGTAACCACCGTGGCCGTAACCACCATGGCCGTAGGCGACGACGACGGGAGCGGCGGCAACGACGTGGCCGTAACCGTGGCCGTAACCGTGACCGTAGCCGCCGTGGCCGTAGCCGTGACCGTATCCGCGGGCAGAGAGGGTCACGCCGTGGTTGATGTGGCTGCCATAGGAAGAGGTCTTGTAGTTGGCGACCTTCACGACGGCGGGAGCGACAGCGTAGCCGTGGCCATAGCCGTGGCCGTAGCCGTGGCCGTAGCCGCCGTATCCACCGTAGCCGCCGTGGCCGTAGCCATGGCCGTAGCCGAAACCGAGGAAGCCAGCGTTAGCGGCGGCAACAAAGCCCAGAAGGGCAACGGCGAACTGGAAAGGAAGCAGAAGTGCACATGTGACAAGTTGCTCGGCAAGACTACGGAAATAATGTTAAACACCTTCTTAACAGAGTCGAGAGTGAGTTATCGCTAAGTGAGGTCCTAAGTTGCCACCTGAGTGTAACCAGGTGGATAATGAGGGATAAGCCGTTTGATTATCTTCTAGGTCGCGAGCTCGGCCTAACAACCGTTATCGTAGCTCGGATGTAGGGTTTCTTAGCTATAAGGCGGTACTCCTGCTTTTGCTTGGTTTGAAGGGAAGACGTCGGAAAGGCTGGCCCTACGACCGACGGGAGGCACTGAAACCGCACTTACGAGAGCGTTCATGGTGGAACTGGAGGTTTTCTTGTCTCGCTGTGGAAACAAAGGGAAACTGTGACTCCCTGTCGGCGCGGGCGCCTTCTTATATAGGGGCCCATATTTCTGCCCAATCGCGAGCAGAACGGGGGTGATCGAACAAATAACAGAAAAAAAGAAACAAAAAAAGCTCGAAAATAATGGGCGAGGCGGGGTGTGGGTCTCGTGGCGTGGTATCGGTCAGCCATCAAGCTTTCAATCCCAATGACAGGTCGCTTGTTTTCTGCGCGCGCAAAACTGCAGCCTATTTTTTCCTTCGCTCTTCTATTTTTTTAGTATGGCCGGCTAATTGGTCAACAGCACCATGCCTTTGTGTCAGCTGCTCGCCCTCGGCGCAGATAGGGCGAGAACGAAGAATTTTTGGCCCCACGCGAGATTTGCGTCCAGCTGTGGCCTGTCGGAGGAAGAAAGGGCTGGTGGCAGTGGTGGTAAGGAACAGGGCTCCGAGGCATTCTTTCTGACAAACGCACAGACGGCGAAGGAACGAGCGGCCGCTTGAGGGTCCATAGTTTGCGCGGGCGCAGGCCAAATAACGCGGCGAAACCTTGGGCGTGCCCCAATCTCCGCGGGCTATGACAGACGCCCGAACGCTGTTTTGTGATCGCCGCGCGAACACCCGCCGGACGTGGCTCGAGGTGACCGGGGGAAACAACGGCTCGTTCGTTTGACGCCCGAGAGTGTGCACCGGCGGTCAACAAGCCTGAATGCAGGGTCTGTGAATTGATGGCTGAAACGACGACGCCTGGAGTCGTGATCACGGCGGACCTTGGCCCATCGCGGCCCGGCAACGGGAATCCGCCCTTGTAGATGGCACTAAGTGTTTGCCATCCGTAGCATTGTTCGATTGTTCGGGTGCGGCGAGCAGTTCGTTCCCCTGTGGATTAATTGGAGGGAGGCATTGAAAAGCCCACCGTGAGGTTTGAAATGAAAGAGAAGCAGTTTTTCAACTCCTGCAAGCAATGAACTATCTACAAATGACGTATTCCTTACCAGCATTCATTGGCTGAAAACAATAAGCCATGAACCTCGCTCAGGTCTTCATAGATGAAGGGAACGTCTTCCTTTTTCAAGGACGGACATAGCGCCAAAGTGAGCCCTGGGTTGTCGCCTTTCCAACCGAGTTAGCCAGGATTGCTAACAATAACAGTATACCAAAACCGAATTGAACGGCAACGCCAAGCCCGATCAATATTAATGCAGTTTGAATTGTGGCAACCACCTTGAGCGTAGTAGATCTGGCAGTGGTGATGGGCTCAATTCCCGAGGCAGGGCGATCTCCGGAATGTGTTGAATCACTACTCTCTAAACAGAAAGGCGTAAGTAAAAGGGGCTTAAGCTGTCCTCTAGCTGTACTCTAGCGCACTCGCTTATATAAAAGGGAGTGCAGCTAGAGGACAACTTACTCCCTTTTTACTCTAATATACGCGTATTCCTGTTTAGAATGCATGGCCTTAAGATGCCTTCTGCACTAGCCGACTGTTTTCACGTCATTACCAGAAATTCTGCACAAGCGCTTCTAGTTCCATTGGCTACCACCATGTGGCGCATGGTTTTTAACATTCAAGAATAGCGCGTTGACGTCATCCGTGACGTATGAAAGAACGAGAATGGCCGAGTTGTCTACAGAACAAAACGTGATAGGCCGGCCGCTAGGCTTAGCGGCGCTGGCTGGGTCGGAATGGAGTGCAAAGACACTCTTCCAGAAACGTACTCCATGTAACCGCATTTCATTATGGGTACTAACTCTTTTTGCAAGCCCTTCGTGCACTTAGCTTCTAGCTTGGTGAGACAGTCAATCAGCGCCAAAAAGGCAAGGACGAAGGGTGCAGCGGTGGAAGCCACAAACATTGGCTAGGTCACTTAAAGCAGGCAGCTGCAATATATGAATGAATTAATGAAAACCGAACGCTCAGTCGAGCAAAGCATTCTCTGGCGTTTGTGTCGAGCCCCTAGCTCAAGGGCCCCTACGGAGACACTGCAGCAGCTCTCGCCCGGTCCACCAGGCGTCGCAGGTCTTCCAGATCTGAGCTGGAGAAACCTCTTCCTTCTGCTCCTGCGATCTGTTTTTTTTTTAAGTTACGGACTGCCGTGTTGCGTTGGCAGCCCCACGAGGTATGGTATAGCTTGGCCATGTATACCCGCAAAGCGGTCTGTCGTCCCTGTTATAGTTGTTTTCGAAGCGAAAAGTTTCACTACGCTTGGGAAAGCAGTCATCGCGTAGGCCAAAGAATAACCTTGAAAGACCTTCAGGCCAACCAGGTTTATCCCTTACGGCGCGGTTCGGCTGTCCACCGATATATATGAGACAGTTACTGCGCCATTTCCTTTCCTCAAAACCAATCTTCAATTTTCTTCGAAAGCAAAGGAAAGGCGCATAACTGGCCCTCTGGGACAGTGGACACCTCAGTCGCACTTTAACCTTCGTGGCAGTAGTGACAAATGTGCGCTGCGTGGGTTGGCATTCACAACGTTGTAGCAGAAACGCAGCATGGAGGTGAAATGCAAAGGCGACCGTGTGCCGTGCGATGTCGGTGCACGTTAAAGATCCCCAAGTGGTCGAAATTATTACGGAGCCCTACACTACGGCACCTCTTTCTTCCTTTCTTCTCTCAGTCCCTCTTTTATCCCTTCCCGTACGGCGCGGTTCAGGTGTCCAACGACATATGAGACAGAAACTGCGCCATTTCCTTTCCCCAAAAACCAATTAAAAAATTAAAAGAGAGCCATACTTCAAGCATTCATATCATCAACTCTAGTTCTTTCGTCCTAGTCTTTTCTGCATTTGTAGCGCGTCTATGGAGTTGCAAAACAATCTACATCCGCACGCAAACCGTAACCTCCATGGTACAGTTTCTATCTTGAACACATGACAGCATGAGGCCTGGGTGGTGGTGGTGGTGAAAAACATTTATTTACCTATATATACAGAGAGGTGCTCGGGGAGAGGCCCCTAGTGGGTCTCGCCCCTAACAATACAAGGCGGAGTCCCTCATTCCGGGACCCCGTTGGTCCTTACCGCTGCGCAGGTCCGCCGAACCAGGGCCTGTTGGATCGATAGTTCCTGGCAGCCGAGCAGAGCCGCCTCGCAGTCTTCTCGGGTAGGGTAAGGGGTGAAGGGGGGAAGAGAAGGATTTTGCCTGCATGCCCAAACCATGTGAAAGGTGTCGGCCACCTCCCCGCAGAATGAGCAGCGGCCGTCAAAGGAAGAGTCAAAGTGCTTGAGAACTGCAGGGCACAGCAGGGTGTTTGTAAAGAGCCTAAGGAGAGTTCGTTCGCCAGCTTTACTTAATCCCTTCATAGGAACCTGGCAGCGCCGGTGTTCGGCACGATAGTGCTCAGTAATATCTTTAAAAGAAAGAAGAGGGCTGTGATCTGGGTTAAGGTCCTCCAAAGGAACGCCTGGTGCCCGGTAAGTGAGTGCGCGGGCTGCCTCATGGGCGGCTTCGTTACCTGACATGCCTTGGTGGCCGGGGACCCATATGATTGAGCGATGAGTTGGATCGCAGTCGCGAGTACTGTGGCGAAGAATTTGGTGAGCAAGTGGAGTGATCCAACCGAACTCAATGTTACGACAGGCTCCGCGAGAGTCTGTGAGGATGAATTTAGAGTCGGGATGGGAGGCTGCGAGGGCGATCGCTACCTCCTCCGCATGAGTTGAGCTGGGCGCTCTGAACGAGAGGCCGTCCACCTGTTTTCCATCGTGTATGACTGCAGCCGCGTACCATTCCCCACTGTAGTGGTAGGGGCCTGCAATGTCGACGTAGAAGACTTGTTTCTTTGAGCCATAGTGGCGGTGCGGGGCATCCGCTAGCGCGCCGGCCATTATGGTCCTCCTTGTTCATTTTAGTCGGAAGGGGTCGAACGTAGAGGAGCGCGTCTCCACAGTTCGGGCACTCGAACCCGTTCCATCGTATGGTGGTCATGTTTGATATGTAACCGGTCCAAGAGGCGGCGACCGGACATGGTCTGGGCAAGACGCATGTATTGGTTAACGAGATGCGCCTCGCGAAGTTCCCGATAGGTGTTCGCCACCCCACACGCGAGTAGTCGCGCGTTGGAGGTGGAGGTCGGGGAGGTCGAGGGCTCTCTTGAAAATTTTGTGGAGTACAACCTCCAAGCAATCTTCGTCATGTTTCCGTAAGCGCAGGTATGGAGTCTAGTACAGTACTCGACTAGTTACTAAGGCATGGGCGAGCCGCACCGCATCCTTAATTCGCAACCCTCCTCGCTTGTTGGAAACGCGGTGAACCATTCGGCCCACCTGGTCGCCGACTTTGCGGAATTTGGCAAGGGTTGTGTCTGCCTTGCGATGCTGATTAATATTGAAGAGACCGAGTGTTCGAAGCTCCTGCGCTTCACGGATAGGGCCGCTGGCGAGAGAAAGCTGAACGGAGATTTCGCATTTCGGAGAATGTCCTGGGCGAGTTGTTGGTTGGTCATTCTTGAAATAGAGCGAAGACACGGACGCATGTGGAGGCGCAATGTGGAGGTGCAGCTTTGTTAGCTCAATATCTTTGCCTCTCCTCTTCACAGCTACAATGCTTGCATTTCCTGGCTATTCGTGGCTACAAGAAAGCCGCTTGGCTTAGATTAAGTTCATGAAACAATGTATGACTCGGAGGTCAATGGCCACGTCTTTAGAGCAGTGCTTGTTTCTTTCGCTAGGCCTGTCCTAGTTTTATTCAAGGCCGCTTCACACCTCAACTGCTCTGAGTGTGGCGAGGGTATAGGTGATGCTTAGCTGTGGCGACTTCCATCCGTTCAGGCCATGGAAAGCCGTGTACGTAGTGAAACAGCGCAAAGGACGGAACAAGAAGGAGACAGCAGGACGAGCGCTCGATCCTGTTGTCTCTTTCTTGTTCCGTCCTTCGCGCTGTTTCTTAATATAAACCGACATCAAATAGCCCAAATATCTATTCAGTGGATGTTTATTTGCATCTCACTGAAACTGGCATTTGATGCCAAAAATAACCCTGAAATCCCTCGTCTCATTGGTTACGGGGAAAAAAGATGCGGCAAAATAAATTTGATGACAAAAAGAAAAACATTGGCCTTTGAACTGGCAGTGGTTTTGTTGTTCACGGTCTCTACGCGTTTTTTTTTGTTTTCCTTACCTGTCCTTTTGTTTTCTTTATTTTCACCGGCATACTCACATATAATCCTTTAAAAAAAGTTTACTTGAGATCCCAACCAGAATTTTTCATTCTTTTATCACCTTTGCCTGTCAGATATCACCTTGCAGTGCACGCGGAACTAAAACAAAAAATGGGGAGAGGGGGAAATCGAAAGGTCGCGTCGTCTGACGCGCCACGCGCGCTTTTCTTCGGCTTCGAGAGTATATAGTCTAGAACAGCAGCGCATTCTTCCTCTTTCGCAGGAATAAGCGTGCCAGCCCCGCTGGCAGAGACCGTGAAAAGAGAGGAGGGAAAGGGCAGTTCTAATCGGATAGCCGCGGCGGCCACGGAAGGCCGGCCTTCCCAAAGTGCGACCGCTCCCTTCATTCTTTGGGCCGCGCCGCCTGGAGCAAGGTCGGCCGGAACCTTCGTTATATCACACTGCCCCGCGGGACAGTGGTGGGACCGGGCAGGCAGCGTAGTCCCTCCGCCCGTTTCCGCTGCCCGTTTGCGTGAAACCGACGTAGGCAACGACACGCGCACGTAGCCAGGGCGTCGACAATGTAAGATGACGACGACGAAGCAACGAGGTCGCTGCGCTGGGAAGTCAGATCGTTCTTAAAATGCACCGTCATCGCATAACCATGTTATCCAAGCAAGAGACTCTATATGGGGTCCATATACCCGGATGCAGCACCCTGATTGGTCCGTAGCTGTCGAGGCTATCCGACTGTCGCGCCTCTTGTGGCTTTCAGATGAACTGCTCAGCACCGCTGAAAACATGGATGTGGTGGAGAAAGTAAGTTAGAGGTTGCCGGTCACTGCTCGCTACCCGACTTATGGGTGGCGCCCTAATCTGTTTAGTACCTACCCAGACACTGAAGGCAGGTGGTGCTCCTGATTTCAATTCGGAGTTCCTTAAGTGGATATCATTAAACACTCCTACCACCAGTCGTCTCCTTTAAGATTCAAATCATAGCCACTGCAGCATCAAGCAACGTCTTAGTTCGTATGGTTTATGGGGTTTAACGTCCCAAAACGACTCAGGCTATGAAGGACGCCGTAGAGGAGGGCTCCGGAATAATTTCGACCACCTGGGGTACTTTAACGTGCACTGACGCCACACAGCACACGGGCCTCTAGCATTTATTCTCCATCGAAGTGCGACCGCTGTAGCTGGGATCTAACTCGCGTACGTCTTTCGGGCCTGCAGCAGAGCACCGTAACCACTGAGCCACCGCGGCGGCACAACCCGCTATCATTTATATTCAGCTGCTCCTTTTTAATCATATCCTCAGAATAATAACTAACCCAAATGTTCTCGTAGTTCGTCCCTCCTCTGCGTAGTCCTCTAATTTTGTCAACTGCTCTTGCTCTTACCTTTGCCCGATGGCGTGTATTTCGATGGAGCTTGCGCGCCTGTTGTTGTCTGCTAGACCCCTAGCTGTTTCTCTTTATTTATACTGGACTCTCTACCAGGCGATTGTGTCTTGAGGACTGAGGTGGACTGTCATCCATTACGAGGTGGTGGCGTTTACACTTCACGGCAATATCTGCGTGAGGAAACTTCCTACAGGTTTTCAGTGACCGCAGTGTAATGCATGATACACATGAAACTGCGATGAAAGTAAGCCTTTCCCGTACTTTTCACCATCCTCATGGACAACTAAGGGACCTCTGATGGATATTTATTTCGTACGAAGGCTACGAAGTACGCTATAGTAGAAGGCATGGGGGGTAACTTGGCCATCTGGGGTTCTTTAAGTTGCCCAATTCCCCAACACACCTACGTGTACAGTATGTACAGTAACGGGCCAAAAGCCAACACACCCACAAAGTCGCTGACTTCACCACAGCATATCCACAAGGGAGGACAGGGTTATCTGTCCGGACAAGATGGCCTTTTCATGAGGCGCTTTTTACCGCTTCTTCTCTCCGTCACGGGGAAGGATCCTTAGAGGAATGCTGAGGACGGATTGAAGTTGGCCTGCATTACTACATTACTATTTTCTAATGACAGAGTCCACTGTCACTGAAAATGAAGTTTTTTTAAACCAGAAATAATATAAGAAACTAAATACAGATGTCACCACTAACGGCCATTTCCTCAAGCAGTCTGCGGTGACGCCAAGAGACTTTTTCGCCCAGGTCTCAGAGTCTAGGCTACATCGCCATTCGCATCGAAACGGTGATCACGGAATCTCTTTCGGCCTTGACGTCGTGAGTCTCAATCGACGGGTAAGGGAAAAAAGCACCATTTTACTTCCTCTTTTTCCGGTTCTGTCCTCTACGTCGTTACTCCAGAACACAGCTGTCACCGCAGCGGTGGCCTAGTCGCTTGAACATCCGCCTCGTATGCGGGAGGTGCGGGGTTCGATCCCCAGTGCCGCCGGGTACCCACCGGTGATACAATCGGTGCAAGCTTTCCCCTGGCCTGGTGCTCGGCTTATTTAGGGTGAAATCCTCGGGAAATGGGTCGTTGACCCCACCTTGAGTAGACTAAAGCATTGTGTGATGGCACTCTTTGGCCACAGATGCCCTTGCGCCATAAAAATCCATCATCATCATCAGAACACAGCTCTCACACTTTCAGGAAGAGGCAACAACGATCATTTTGGTATTGATCGTTCGGTGAGTGATCTAGGAACCTAGTGATTGCTTCTTGTTACTGACACCGCTTCCCAGTTGCTCCGGTAAAGGATCCGACTTGCCACCGGAGATTATTCGCTATCTTCTTTCATCGTTTCGCGCAGGCCGAACCAAATCACATTCCGTATTCGGGGCGTGGTGAGCTGTTCCTCTACTTCGCTATACGGCGGAAAAACACGGCAGCGATAACGCAGCGGAAACAGCGCGGAGAGAGAGAGAGAGAGAGAAATGGACGCACTGCACGCCGGAGGCAGCTTTGCGGGCGTTCGCCGATAGAATGGTTCCACTGCGGTTTCTCGCTGTCCTGGGAAAGCCTGACACTGACCCACATGCGCGGATCCCGCATATTCGTGAACGCCGACAGGAGATTAAGAACCTGCAACTGTATCCAGGCCAGCGGAGAGCCAGTGTTAGTCGAGAGGATTAGGTTTCAATGGTAAGGCGAGCTGTAAACCACTTAATTAACGACGCCAGTATACGTTTTTAAGCTTAAACTTTTATTGCTATCGCTGCGTGGTTTTCTGGACTCTATAGATAGTGACAGCGGCGAACACTTTTACAGCCGAGCCGTTTCAACTGTGTTTTGCTTCTCTAAAGAAGCATACGTATGCATGGTGAGACCAGTCTCGACAGGTTTGCGGGCGAAATGCTGATATGAAGGCTATGTTGTGGTGCTTAGTAAGAGGATTCGACAAGCGTTACGAAGTTGCTGTATGTATTAATGAATTGTACGTGCCAGTGGCACCACTGTGAGCTATGGTTTATGGGGGTTTAACGTCCCAGAGCGACTCAGGCTATGAGGAACGCCGTAGTGAAGGGCTCCGGAAATTTGGAGTGAAAAACTCCGGGTCGACATTGACAACCTGGGGTTCCTTGACGTAGACTGAAATCTCAGTATACGGGAGCCACCGTTTTGCCAGTGACGTCTGCGACGTCACGCGAGTCGACGTCAAGCGAGTCTCCGTCACTCCCATTTGGTGCCAGCCGAAAGACCCTTCACTTTCCTCCTCTTTTTTCACGCACACACGCACACCACGTAACCCCTATTTCGGTTTCCATTTCCTCTGACGCGTTCGAATACAGCTTCAACTTAGTAGGGCCACAGAGTACCAACCGTACTCAGTTATGCAGAGGCCAATTTTCTACCCACCCCTTTCCCCAAAGCTCCATCCAGCTCTCTGGAGGGGGAGGATAATTATTTGTTTCTCTCATCCGGGCCTTCGGACTTCCAGGGGTAGCGTATTGTCCCACTACACGGCTCAAAAGCAGACGCTGCGGCCTGAAGACTTTTGACCAAGGCTGCGCATGTTGTGCCGACACACATGTCGCGCGTGTCAAATGCCCTGCCAAGTGTAAAGGACCCGTTACCCCGTAGTCTCGTGGAACATGATATCATGAGTATATTGGAAACAGGTTCGCAATTAGAAAGGACATTAGTTCGTCGCGTGCTCATTGGCTCGTGATCAATGCCGCGACGAAGTAATCACGACGTATATGGTTATCGCAGGAAACATCAACATTTATAAACACACACTTCATAGGTGTTGACAGTATGCGGTCCACTGAAGTGGACAATCTTTATTGAATTGCATGGGTCGGGACAAGATACGTGAAATCGGGAGAAGGTCAGGAAATTAGTTGTGTGCTGCAACGGGCGCCTCGTTGACAAAGGCCGAAAGCTCTTCTTCCTGCCCATTTGATTCCATTTCGATTCTCTGTCCATTTCATTCCTGTTTATTTGAGAGAGTCCATTTGATTCAGACCCTTATTCCATCCCACTCGGTGGACTTCGGCCAGGAACACCAGTTAATTGGACGGATGGCGACTTACTGGAATCCGAGATTTCTCCGAGGTGGCCGCGGGTCCTAGACGTCCTTGTCTTTCCACTGCGCGACCGCTTTGGACTTGTGTCAAAAGGCCTTCGTTGGGTTTTCCTTTTGCCACTGCCAAGCACAAAAAAAAAGATTTTTGTGTTTGATTACAAATCATAGGGGCTTCTTGCCGTATATGGCAACTCTAAAAAAAGACTACAGTTATGTAGAATGTTCTGTAACTTTATTAATTGGCTGAAGCGTATCATAATTTGTAATTTGTACTCGTAATCGACGAGGACGAGCGGGAAGATCACCCGAGCATCTGTTTATTTATTTTATTTATTTATTTATTTATTTTCACATACTGCTGTTTCGGAGGGGAGACATAGCAGGAGTGGGTACATACATTAGTAAAAACAAATAGCATGGGTAGCATAGAAATAGATAACATAGCAGTATTAAAAACAGATCAACAGGTCAAATTGTTAGGCAGCTCAACAACGAACTCTTCAATTGGCAATGAGCGAAGTGAGCCGTACAATCGATTCCAAATTTCAACAGTCAGCGGGAAGAAAGAGAATTTAAAGCAGTCTATATGTGGTTTGAGAGAAAAAATGTTTAATGGGTGGTTCCGTCCGGTTGCACGTGCGCTTGAGGACACAAATGAGAAGGCTGCCTGAATGCCAGATGACGTGTGAACAATCAATCTTGTGCTTTTATTTTCAATGCCTGAAATGGGCATATAGACGCCATCAGAACACTGGCGTACAAAATGCAGGCTGAGTATGAGGCCACAGTGCAGTGGAAACACAACACCATTCGCTGAACATTTTTCATTGTGCCACCTAGATAGTTAAAGTGACGCACACGACACATCCTACAGTTTTGTTCTTAGTGAAAAAAAGAAATCGATTTTATGGTTCTTTCAGGGTATGTCAGTATTTGTTCGACAACAAAAGACACATTTATATTGTTGAGAAAATTGGACTTTGAACGGGAACTTTGTCGAGTTTTAGAATCACGGGCTCTATAGGTGGGGCGGGGGGGGGGGGTGATTGAGAATAACGGGCCCTATAGGTGGGGTGGGGGGGGGGATATGTGAGTGGCAGGGCGCCTGTGCACATACACAGAACAACAACACGAGGGCCGTTCTTGCTCTGCGCATGCGCAATGGGGCCTGTTAATCCCTAACCGATAGGGTCCCCCTATTCTAAAGCTCTCTATTTTTTCCCACCACTGGCTTCAAATTCATGACGTCTCAAAATCGCCGACTGCAAGCGGATGCCGGTATAGCGCAACCTCACGGATTTGCAGGTAAACACTTTCTCGACGTCAACGCGGTTTGGTTGAGAAAATTTCCGGTGGTGCCCTATCGAAAAACACAACAGAAAATTTTCTTTCGCCACAAAAGGTTTTCCTGTGGTATTTTGGAAACTGGGGTCAGAAATTCTGCACGGCAGTGACGACAGAAGATGCTGTCGTAGTGTGCAGTCCACTGTCGTACGAAAGAACCAGTTCAGTCGCGACAACAGACAACTTCGCAATACTTCAGAAAAAACTGTCGTAACGACGGACTTCACAAAATTTTGTCGTTTTTTTGGGACCAGCTCTGTTGTATTTCTCGTCTGGGTGTCGATGCCAGTGCTTCATATTTTCCTTTTTAATTCATAAAAGCTTCTTTTTCGCTGAGATTAGTCTTATTGTCAATAAAACATGGTCGTCCATCGATACAGGCCTATTTAAATTTGTCCGAACCCAATTAATATTCAAAACTCCCTTGGACGTCCATCGGACATTGAGGACGTCCGCAGGATGACCAAGGGAGTTCCAGTGCCCATCGGGCAATGTCCCTGTAACGCTGAATCGTAATGTACGAAAACGAAAGATCCAATAGCTAGTCGTCGAAATGAATCCGGAGATCTCTACTATGGCAGCTCTTATTTGCTTTTTTCTTTCCCTCCCGCCTTTATCCCTTCCCTTACGGCGCGGTTCGGGTGTCCGCCCAGATATGTGAGGCAGTTACTCCGTCATTTCCTTTTCTCATCCTCAATTTTTTTTCATCAGGAGAATGGCGTATTAAATAAGCAACACTTGACCACTACAAAGGAAAGAGCGCGGAAGAGTTGGGCGGAGGCGTAAGAAAGCAGCACGCAGTCTATCGCAGACTGTACTCTTTCCTTTCTGGGTCACAACAGAGACCCCGCTGGCCAGCTGCGTATAAACAAAATAAGACGGGAATTCAGAACACGTGATATGGCCGAAGAAACAAGCTGTATATCGCCGCCTACCTTGGAACGCCGGCGCTTACACAGAACCAGGGACGCAAGCGCAACGCTAATGCATTCGTGTCGCCCATTTCCGAGCGCCGACGTCGCGATAACCGCTGCGCGAAGCACGCCCTGCAAAATAGCGCGGCGCGCATGGAATTGGGCGATCACCGCCCACGTGAAACCGCGGTCTGCACGTTGCGCAGTTCGAGGCGCTCTGCGCAACCCGTAACCAATTGGCTTCGATTCGTTTCTCAGCCGCATTTGTCGCTGTGAGCGTGGGAAAAAGGTTACTCGTAAATAACACGCTTAGTGCTGTCACGAGATGCAAAGAAAAAAGATTAACACTCCTTGGTCAAGAATACATTAAGCCTGAGGACATCATCAACATATCCCTTACAAAGATCGTCTATAGACAGTCTATAGACTTCTTATGCACTCTATTGCCTTCCTCTAGATATTTGTTTTTGTCTATTCATAGTCTATAGCCTGTCTATAGATAAGTCTACCAAAAGTGTATGGCCATAAATCTATAGATTGTCTATAGGATTTGTGTTGCCTATAGACTGTTCTCTAGGGTTAGTCTATAAAGATTCTATAGACTTTATAGACAGAAGTCTATGGACAGTCTACAGACTGTCGAAAGAAGTTTGTGTAATGAATCATCAATCCTCGACGCGGCACGTAAGGTACAGACTGTATAAACGTGAACAGTTTCCGTTTCTGCTAGTAGAAGTACATGAATTCCTCACAGTACTGTAGAATTACCATTTCCTAACGTATTTATTAAAGCAAAGTCAAAGTGTCAGCTACCAGTGAGGCAGACTTGCTACAGGATTATGATGTCCAAAAACTAACCGTAAGCATAAAGCGACCTACTAATATTTTCAAAAACTACTTACTACTACGTCATTGGCATGTAACGGGATAATTTTGAGTTTTTCTACGAAATTAAGACGTATTCGCGGATATATGCAAGCAGTTCTATATATCATTCTCAGACGCTCAAGAGTTTTAATAATTTGATAATTTTAGTTGAGCCCTAGTTATTACACTTAGCAGCAAATCCGCAAGTTTTTTACGTGCTTGCAATGTAGGGACCACTATCGATGAAACTCGGGATGTTCATAACTTTTGCATGGTGTTTTGACTACCGGCACATTCAAGGGTTAAGGAACCGGAAAGTTGTCTGACAGGGTGGCAAGTTTAGCCCAACGTCTGCCACATAGTTGTGACAGCTGCAGCAATCGCGACTGTGATCTCTTGGCATGATATATTCGTTTTATCGGCAACACATTTTCTGTGTGCCACGTTACGAAACAGTAAGAGAGCACAGTGGGTCAGGGGACAAACGCGAGCCTAGCCGAAATCTTGGCATGGGCAGGTCATGCAATGCGAAGGTAAGATAACCGATGGTTGTTAAGGGTAACGGACTAGATTCCAAGAGAAGGCAAGCGTAGCAGGGGGCGGCAAAAAGGCTGACGGATGAGATTAGGAAGTTTGCGAGGATAAGGAGGCCGCACCTTACACAGGACAGGGTTGATTGCAGAGATATGAGAGAGGCATATGCCCTGCAGGGGTGTGGTCAGGCTGCTGATGATGATGACGTCACCAGGGTAGATTTAATGGGACGAGGGGAGAAGCGACTTCTCCCCAAAGGAGAAATTTTTCATGGGAAAGCATGTCACTCGTAGCTTTTTTTTTTTCTGACAATAGTAGTTCGATAAAGCTACTGTGCAAATACTACTGCCTCCCCTTCCTAACTGCCTCCCTCAAAAGTAGCTCATAAAACTCTCTCAGCTCTGTTTTGTCAGGCCAAAACGTCATATAGGGATTCCAAGGTGACGTGAGCTAAGGGGTTACAAAGAAAACAGCACAGATTGCAAGGGTTACAAAGGAGTACTAGAACAAGCATAATATTTTTATAACATGACAACTGATCAAATTAGACGAAATTATTAATCAATTTTGGTATTACTAAATCGAGATACGCGTAAATTCTTAATCAGAAGGTTGAAGAGCTTGAACACAAGCATTAAAATGCTGAATTTTTGTCACCAGAGTTTTATTGCGAAAACTTATCTCGCGTTCTGAACCAATCCCGTGAAACCGTGTGTGCTCGCGTTTTGAACTAAAAACGCGATTTTGACAGTCTATGGCTTCTAGACTGAAATTACTCCAATTCCACGTTCAGGACCCAACTAATTAGTCCTAAAAATAAAGTTTACGCGTCTGAGCCCTATGCTGCCACCTTCAATTATGTCCCAATTCGCGCATCTTGCACCAGTTTTTTTTTTTTCAATCCTCGGGTGACGGACTGGATTCCAAGAAAAGGCAAGCGTATAGCGGGGAGCGGCAGAAGGGTAGGTGGGCGGATGAAATTAAGAAGTTTGCAGGCATAGGGTGGGCGCAGGTGGCAAAGAACAGGGTTAATTGGAGCGATATGGGAGAGACCTTTCCCCTGCAGTAGGCGCAGTCAGAGGTGATGAAGGAGTCATTATGAATCGCGTCTGGCGTCGCCTCCAGGTGGCCTCCTGCTCCTTATCTCAGGTTTTGTCTGGATGGGGACAGATCCTCCTTTCTAGTTTAAAATGGTTATTAATGTCGTGATATGATGCTAGGCCGTTCTTTGAGAAACTCTGTGACTACCGCGTCGCCTGCTCGGCTGACGAATACCCGAGCTTTGATGTGTGCCGCTTCGTTACAAGGATTCCCCGAGTAAGCCGGGACCCATATCAAGTTTTTTGCTTGACCCAATACGTCCATTACTGCCTGAGAAATTCTGCCCCTCGCAAAATTGCGTATGGCGAATTTAATGTTGTTTAAATAGTATAGTATGAGCGTTGGTGTTAATGATGGCAAGGTAGATAGCCGCCTTTTCTGTCGTTTCTGAGGATATCGTTTTAGGTAGTGCCGGAGACTATCAGTCGGAAGGGGGGGGGGGGGGGGTGGGCTTGCGTGTTCATCGCCGCTAGTGCGAACGCTTGTTTCTGTGGCTATTCTGCGGCATCTACATATATCCACCGCTTGTTCATGTTGGCTGTACATTCTGCGTAGAGCTTTTGACCTACTTTTCCTTCTCTCCTCGTGGTGAGCAGTACGCTTATTCTTAGGTAGTGACGTGACTAGTATTGCCTGAACGATGCGTTTAGGTGTTTGTGTCTTGGTATGGTATCTGGTTTATTATACCGAAGCAACACATGAGCTATGTGGAAGCTGTAGTCGATGGCAGCTGAATGATTTCGACCGCGTGGGGTTCTCTAACGTGCACTGACATCGCACAGTACATGGGCGTTTTTACATCTCGCTTCCATTAATTTGCGACCGCCGCAGCGGGATTCGAGCCCGCGACCATGGCAGCAGCAGCCGAACGCGAAAGCCGCTCAGCCACGGTTCACTTCTTCAACAAGCGTCGATATCTGTTTAGAGCATTTTCGGACTTCTTAGCTCCTCGATTTCAAAAGCATTGCACAAAATTCCGCCTGTAACGGCCATCGCACGGTGCCCATTCAAATCACGTGATCTTCAGAAATCGTTGTTGCCAGATTAGATTAATTTGTCTGCAGAGTAACGGCTGACTGTCAAGAGGCGTTACCATAATGTCTTTCACCACGGTTCGCAGGGATGTGAACGGAGTTGTACACGGAATCGGGCTCACGTCTTTCGCACTCGAGTTCGAAGATTAAACCTACGATGTCTGGCACATTCTGCGCATGCGTGCAGGGGTGCCTCACACACGTCGCGTGCTCATTTCCGGTCTGTAATTAGTCCCTTCGTCTGGCCATTATCACTTTGTGGCCCACGCGCATAACACGAAGCCAGATCGTGCGCCAACCAACGCCGACGCCCATCTCCGAATTCGGTCCGAACAGCCTTTCCCAGTTCCAAACAATGCAATGTGTAGTGGGCGGACTTCATCTCGTTTTCGTGATATAGGCAGCAATTCACTTTTTTTTTCAAGATCAAGTCTTGCGGACAGATAAAGCTTCCAACCAACACTTCCACTTCATCCCTCTCCTGGGCAGCTCCAAGCTCATATCCATTTCATCTCAACAAAACTGGGTCCACTTTGGCGCTCAAAACAATCTATAGGAAAAAAAAACAGGAAGTGGAGCATTCACTTCCTCTCGAAGAACATTAATTTACTTGCGGACAACAAGAAAACAATGAACCCGTTTGTTTCTCTATGGCATAGGACGTCGCTGTGAGCGCGGTAGCATTAATGCCCTCAATCGCTACTGGGTAGCTGTCAGTGGGTACTCTGCATCGGTGCTTCGCTGGCGAGAACACGAATCATTTTGATTTATTGCCTGACAGTTTTCTTAACCTCCAGCATAGGAGTATAAAAAAATGTAGCTTACCGGCTTAGCGCATTAATAAACGAAAGCTGTTATAAGTTTAGTTTAGCCGTTTAGGTTAATCCCCCCTCCCTCCCTTGTCTCTCTCTCTCTTCCCTCTCCAACTTACGTCTAACCACCTCAAACTGGGAGATAAAGATTTCTCCCTCTCCATTTTGACACCTGCCACTGTTGACAGGTGGTGACCATTTAATTTATTTAGTTAAATCAATTCACCATATGTAACTATAAATCGTAAGGGTAATGATACAGATACCTAAACCAAAGCTGAAAAAGCTTTTGCTGTAAAAAGAAAGTAATAATCAGCTTTGTTTTTATGTTTGAAACGATTAATAACGCAGTGTATAGGAAGTGTACTGTTATGTATATATAGGGACCCTACACAGTGCGTTGTCTCCCAATCAAAACGACTCCAAACCTCACGTCCTTCATAACTCAAAGCGCAGTTTAAACGACCCAGTTATTTAATCCTTCCCTCACCGCTTATTCTAGAAGACAGCGTGCTGAGAGTTACAAGTTTCTCGCCTCCACGAGCGAAGATAATACGCCGCGAACAAAGAACAACGCTCAGAATCTGCGCATTCTTAAGCAGGCGGAAGGCGCCTGCCGGCCAGCAAGCAGACGACAGATCGCCGCAGACGATAAGCAGTCGTCCGGCCGCGTACCTCTTTCTAGAGCATGCGCGTACTGTGGGGCTGGGCTGATTAGCAGAAGCCGGGACATTCAAGGTAACCGCGTCGCATTAGGCCGCGCTCACCGAGGTTAATGCGTCGCTACTTCTCGAGACCTTTTTTGTGTTTTCTTTTGTTTTTCAAAAACGAGGTGAAAAGAAAGCAAAGCTGCGCGCAGGAAACCAGCAGTTCAAAACAGCGAGGCGAAATCCGTGGTATTTTGTCGAGCCTCTTATGTGAGATTGTAGGCACGGGAAAAACGGCTTGTCAGGCGGGTAGGCAGGTGAGGCGATGTTTCGAAAGGAATGCCGCACTTATTTTCAGAGCACGCACGGTGTAAAGCCCTGCTTATTGATAAAAAATGCGGCAGGACCGAACGAGATTACAACGCTGATAGCGCGCAACACCTTAGCGGACGACGTGGGAACAACAGAGCTTACGAGCGCGAGCATGCAGTGTGAAATGGAACACGCAGTTCGCAAACAACAATCCTTTGTTTATGCCTTTGCACTGGTTTACTTAGAAAGACCTACAAAAAGCATACTTCTTGCTCAGATTTGTGTGTGGGGAGGGGGGGGGAATCGTGTACCGTGAAGACGTACTGTTCCCGTGCATCACATTTTGGCTGGCGTCTCATAAAAAAAAAAGAGATCTGGACAGAATTTATTAATTACTGCTGCCTTGCTCCAACTAGGCGCCACGTTAGGCTTAACGGCGAAAGGCGTCAGTTTACAGGCCTCCGACCATCATCTAGCCGAAAATTTGTTATTTTCAGGCAGTCGTCAAGCATCGTCTCTGGAACGCGCGGTCACAAATTTTTCCAAATAGTCATAGCTAACGACGGCGTCGATGCTGGCAGTCCTGACGTCAATAGTAGCATTAGAGGGTTCTCACACAGCTTCCGCCGTCACCGTTCGATCACGTTTCTACGTGGCACTCGCGGTAATACAGGACGTACTACGTCCGCCGCTGTGGACGAGGGTGGCGCTGGTGAACACTCTCAAGGTTACGTTACACTACACATAGCTACCCCCGAAAGCAGGAGATTGGACAGCCGTCGCTGTAGCGCAGTTGGTAGAGCACCCACCAGACGCGTAATTCGGAGGTCATGGTTTCGGATCCCATGGGCGGCATGTGGTTGTTTTTACGAGATAGCGTATATACTGCTCGTTCGCTCGAAAACCCGTCGCCGTAGTAGTAGTCGCCACCGCGTGTCGGAAGCAATCGGGGGCTGCTTAAAAAAATCCTATCATGGTATTTTGTGGCTCTAGTGATTGATGACTGATTGGTGTGTGACAGGCGATGACGAGTTAATGAAATCATTGTAAATATTTGATTAAAGAAATTAAAAATTGGAAAAAGGAGGTTCAAAGTGTCAAAATTCTCACAATGAAAAGCCAGTGCTTGATGACGCTAATTAAGAAAATTTAGGATGCGCAATTTATCAGGTACTTAATTGAAACAATTGAAAAAAAAGAAGAAAAATGCGCTCAAAGGTGTCAAAGTGCTCAGAATGGAAATGAAATGTTTGTTGATGCTAAGTATTTGTCTATATCGTCGTCCTAATAAAAAAAATCTTGTAAAAAATAAAAGTGCTCAGTCACTGCGACGTCATTCCTTTGTCTACAGACTCAAAAAAATGGAAGCAGGCGATGAGTTAATGAAATCATTGCAGTGGCATCAGCACCAGATGACGCACGAAACGGCATATTCTATCGCGACAATACAGAAGGGCAGCATAGGAGTCCTCCAACGTTTTTTTCTTCTGCTCTCTAATCAACTTTCTTTATAATATTTACCCTATTAACCTCCCATTTATGAACACCACAAATTAAATATTAAAACGAAAAGAATCATCCCCTATGCCCCTTCGTTTCAGTGACTGTTGGCTTCCATCATGCCTTAGCAGCTGAGTTACAGTCGCCGCAATCAAACAATTCCGCCACGCTTCTGTCTGCCATGCCTTCTCAGAGTCGATTTCACTCATTCGGGCGACTAGCCTTCGCAATATAATAATAATTGGTTTTTGGGGAAAGGAAATGGCGCAGTATCTGTCTCATATATCGTTGGACACCTGAACTGCGCCGTAAGGGAAGGGATAAAGGAGAGAGTGAAAGAAAAACGGAAGAAGTGCCGTACTGGAGGGCTCCCGGATAATTTCGACCACCTGGGGATCTTTAACGTGCACTGACATTGCACAGCACACGGGAGCCTTAGCGTTTTTCCTCCATAAAAACGCAGCCGCCGCGGTCGGGTTCGAACCCGGGAACTCCGGATCAGTAGCCGAGCGCCCTAACCACTGAGCCACCGCGGCGGGTTACCTTCGCAAGCGAAAATTTCATTTCTCCCGAGTTTTTAGCGGGAGACGCGGAACACGCCAGATGCCTACGTCATGGCCCTATCTCGACAAGTTTCCTTTTTTTGTTTTTTGCTTCGCGGCATGTTTACAGCGGCGCCTCCCAGCTCTTGTCTGTGCGAACCTGTC
This sequence comes from Amblyomma americanum, assembly GCA_030143305.2. NCBI lineage: Eukaryota > Metazoa > Arthropoda > Arachnida > Ixodida > Ixodidae > Amblyomma > Amblyomma americanum. The sequence continues at coordinate 111,592 of JARKHS020026714.1, read as the reverse complement.
GTCTCGAGACAGTGCCTCAGGGGGCGTCGCAGTTTGCGTGAAACACGACTGTCAACACTGGAGGGCTAAAGCGTGCAAAAAATGAAAATGAAAATTAGTTTTTGGGGAAAGGAAATGGCGCAGTATCTGTCTCACATATCGGCGGACACCTGAACCGCGCCGTAAGGGAAGGGATAAAGGAGGGAGTGAAAGAAGAAAGGAAGATAGAGGTGCCGTAATGGAGGGCTCAAGGAATAATTTCGACCACCTGGGGATCTTTAACGTGCACTGACATCGCACAGCACACGGGCGCCTTGGTGTTTCGCCTCCATCGAAACTCGGCCGCTGCGGTCGGGTTCGAACCCGGGTATTCCGGACCAGTAGCCGAGCGCTCTAACCACTGAGTCACCGCGGCGGGTGCGCGGAAACGCACGAGCAGCGTTCTGCCCAGACAGTCCGCCTGCGTGCGCGGTAAAATAGGAAGAAATGAACGATCAGAGAAAGGCGTAGTGCCCATACCACGGGGAGACATAAATGGACCAAGGCAACGAACTAAAGTGTATGTTGCTTTTTTTTCTTTTACCGAAACGAACGGTGCAACGAAAGAGAGCGAGAGAACTACCACTAGACGACGAGACTTCATCCGTCATTCACCCATGAATCAAAGTGAAGCGTTTGTCGCCAGTGAAGCGGATGAGGAGATTTTTCTTCGTCGAATGAACGCGAACGCGCTTTGGTTTAAATTTTCAGATCATTTGAGAGCGCTCACTGACTTCAACATTTTGCAGAGACAATCATAACGGCCCGATCTATGCTCTGGGCCTGTATCTCTGAAATGTCCAAACCGTGTCGGGGGCCCTTAAAGCTAGTCTTAGGTTAGCTGATGTTTGACAAGAAGTCGCGGATAGAGGATGTAAATTATTCCGGAGCCCTCTACTACGGCACCTCTCTCTTCCTTTCTTCTTTCACTCCCTCCTTTATCCCTTCCCTTACGGCGCGGTTCAGGTGCCCAAAGATAAATGAGACAGATACTGCGCCATTTCCTTTCCCCCAAAAAACAATAATTATTATTATGTTAAAACACTTCTGGCGCCATCAGCCACCACAGCTTCGTTCAGTAGAGAGAAATGTGGCATTGTAATCACTCAACCTACGATAGCATGGTGTAAAATACGTGCATCTGTAATGAGTATATGACACTGAACGATTAATTTGCGTACGTCAATATGTAGGCACCATTGAAAACATGCCAGCAATCTTTGGTGGTACTTTTTTTTCTTTAGCCTGGCATGCAAGCAAGAAAATGATAGTGCGCCCAAAGCAAAATAAATTAACTGGTTGTGGTGCATTTCCTGATCAACTAAGATGTTAGCAGAAGAAGCCGCTGGGACATACGACGCCAACTCATAAGATTCACACACTTCTGCCCCGACCTTCAACAGTCCACCCGGCCTGTGCACTCCCCCGAAAGCGATCCACTCTACTTGAGTACCACAGCCCTGCTAAACAACTATAGCCGAAGAGAACTCAACCGCGCAGGTCCCCGTTGTCGCGACCAAAAACTCGCTGCCTCGCGAATCCGTAATGCCTCCCTATGGTCGACAGAAAACGCTATGGAGAGCCTTGAATCCTCTGTGCTGATCAATCTTGACCCCACCCACATTGCTTGGTCTGTACACCCTAGTTTACCTCACAGTGGCGCTTACACACAGTGTATGTTTTCGCAGTTATGTTCATCAGCCACTCCTCCTCAAGCTCCAATACTGGCCTCTTTTCCTGCCTGTCAACCCTCTTGTCTTCTCCAGCTTCCCCTGTACGTGGTTCACAACACCAGTAATTTCTCGAACGTTTAGACCACACATTCATTCGTCAAACTGCCCAGCTCAAGGCGATGCAAACACTGCCACTGAAGGTTTCACTCTCAAGCTTGATGCTTTAGCACTAACACAGTTCCTTATGCAGCAACAGTCGGCTCAAACAGCGGAGTCCTTGGAGCAGTTACACCGTATTTCTCGTAAGCGCCCCTAGGATAGCCCCCTTAAAAAGCCAGCCAGACATAATGATGATGGCAACTCGCCCTGCGAGCATCTGGAGCAAGCTTTCTATTCCCTTCCGCACCACGGGGTCTGGTAGCGGAATTGTTGGGGATTCGCTACAAAACGCAAAGCCCTACGAATTTTTATTAGAGCGGCACGCATTCCCCTCTTGATATTATTATATATTAGAGAAACAATGCATTCTGCTCCCTCGCCGGTTACGTTTCATACGTTCCCCCTCCATTCCAGCTCGACGGGCCGTTCACCTACCTCCCACTTGTCCCTCCTCTTCCTCCGTACCCTAAACTCTAGTCCCCAAGAACTTAGCGTTACAAATTACGTTAGTCGCCTGAACGCCCTGGACATGAAATCTGTTGATGTTACTTACGCCGACAACGTCATATACGGGCCGAGAGTAATCAGCACTATACCGCACTCCGCGTGCAACATCATCTCACATATGATGTTGTAACATCATCTCGAATGTCCCCCCCCCCCCCCCCGCCTCTCGAGTGACACAGACCAGCCCCTCGCCTCGGCAACTCTGCCATAAGGGACACCAACCGCGATTTGATTAGACTAGCTAGCCGATAGAGTCTCCCCCTGGCAGCACCTGGCGGAAAACTTGGGCAGCGATCGTTTTTTTTTATTCGAGAAGTGTGCCATGAGGCATAAGTTGAAAAAAGGAAGGGGGGGGGGGAAGGAATGCACGGGATTGAAAGTTAAAAGGAGTGAAGAACCGTTGCGCTGAGGTAGTCGCAGAGGTTGCTAATGAAACGGTTGTCCATAGCCCACTTCACGTGGTCACTTTCGCGGTTCCACCGCAGGCCCACCTCCCTGAAGAGCCGTTTTCTGATAGCAGCCGTCGCTGGGCACGTCCACAACAAGTGCCGCACATCACAAATGTCCGGTGCAGCGCTACAGTGAAGGCACCTGTCAGGTGCTGGCAGATCTTTGGCAAGCCACCGATGACGGACAGACGGTGTCAGAGCCGCCCCTGCCCGAATCCGGCGCACGGATACCTCCTCCTGCCGAGTAAGACTACGGGGGAGAGGGTGCGAACACGGAGGAATTAGAGCGCGTGTTCGCTGGCGCAGAACTTCGGAATCGGAAACATGGACAGGAACGGATCTGCGGGAAGAAGGGAAGGTGGCGGATCGTCTAATGTATGAAGATGAGTCATAGCATCCGCCTGAGTGTTATGTGGATCCTGGGCATGGCCGCGAATCCAGTGTATGCGCACAGGACATAAATACTTTGCGCAGAGCACATGAATTGATTGTGAAATCTGGAACGTCCGTCGAACAGCCTTAAGCTGTTTAAGGGCGGCGCGGGAGTCGGTGTAAATATGAACTGTATTGAATGTTGGAACGAGCGGAAGGGAAGCAATGGCATTGTAAATGGCTTGAAGTTGCAATGCCAGGGGAGTGCACGTATCCGCAGTATACGTCGCGCGAGAGTTGAGATGCGGATGAGATGGACTATACACAGCAGTAACTCCCCTCTCTGCAGAATGTGATGCATCCGTGTATAATGTGCACCCTTCAGGCAGATACGCTGCTGATACCGACGGGGAAACAGTGGGGCGATTGTCAGTGAGCTGGCAATAGGACCACGGTGGAAGTGTCTTTAAACGATGAAGTTTGAGAGACTGTTTTCGAGCTCTATTTACCACCCGTTGGTCGATGATTTCACTGAGTGTATTAAGTTGGGCGAACTCCCGTAGCACAGGTATGGGTGTTAAACGAGGCAGATATGTTATGACGCGCATAGCCTCACGATTGATAGCTTCAAGGGAGTCCCACTGTCTGCGGGTGAGACGTTGAAATTGTGCCTGATATACTATCCGTGGCTGAAGGATAGAGCGCACAAGCTGGCGGGCCGTATGAGCACGTGCGCCACCAGAGCGCATAGCTATGCGACGAATCAGACCTAGAGTAGCGTGAGCCGATTTACGGGCGATCACTACATCAAGCGATCACTACATCATGACCTTTACTACCCTCCCACAGGGACCCGGCATCGCTGCTATGGTAACCTTCCTACATCACCCCCCCCCCCCCTGCCCCCCAACGGACTGGGAAGCCTTTCGACACCAGAGAGTTATTGCACCGCTGGCCACACGCTGATTGGTCCCGACGAGGCTGGCGCGCACGCAGCTGTCGGACACGTGGCGCCATCTGGCGTCCCCAGGGCGATCTGCGCATGCGCAGTGGCGTCTCGCGGAAGCAGGTCACGCTATGCTATGACTCTCTAATATTTCACAAACACTTCGAAATCCTCTCAGGAAGATTGGGCGGCCTCCGTGTCGGCGGGTCACCACGCGATTTCCATAACGCAGGCAATCCTTAGGTTTAATCGCGTCTTGCTTGTTAGTCCGTGTATGGATGCAAAAACGTCCTGGTGTTGGTTTTCGAAGTTGCAGAAAGCGGCCGCCTGCAGATCGGACTTTCGTCGTGAATCCGACTCAGGCGGTCGTGTGCAGTATTAGTTGTAGAGGTATAAAAAGGAGGAGGAGTACAGGAAGACGTACATTCCCTGTTAAATGTGCTCAATAAAAAAAGTTCCAAACTAAGCTTGATCCCACCCAACGAGAATATGCTATGGACACACTGACAACAAATCAGTAGTATCAGCACAGAAATATCAGAAATCGACAATGTTCCCCACTGCGTCCGCAGACCAATGTTTTCTGGGCGGTCAACCGAGGATCACATCTTACAAGCTGGGTTTTACCGGATCACTTGGAACAAAGGATATGCAGATTCGTTCTTGAGCAAAAAAAAAAAAGATATGACTGCATTGGAGAAATGCGAAAGCATTAACGTTTGCCGCGACGTTGGTGGCTCCTAGTCGACGCCTTTCTACACCCACTTACCCACTCCGTTGAGATTCGACCGCCGCTATTCGATCTCCGATGCTACCACTGAACGATGCGCACTTTTTTGCTGCTGTACTCCGGTTGTAGACGTGACGTCATCAGACGTATGGATGAGGTCGCACTGTTATTACGTTACATGGTCTCTCTAATCAGCGACATTAATTGCATTCATTTATTGTCCTTAAATGATTGCATTAATTGATGTTAATTATGTTCACTGGTTAGGGCTGCTAACTAAATACTAATTTTTATGACCTATGAATACTGATAACACCGTTCTTATACCAAGTGCCTCATTTGGTCATGACTGCTGATGCCACCAGCTGACGTCACAACAGGCGACACATTCTGCGGACACAATTTGCGTCCACTTTTCGGGGAGACTTCCGGTGCCGACATGAGCCCAGTAATACTTTCGCATTAATAAATAAAAACCGCTTCAAAGCTTATCACGTGCGCTTATTGCCCCCAAAAATTCAGCTACGCTCCGGTTCATTGCAACGCCGGTTAATTTTGTACCCTGCAAATATTTTTTTTTTGTTCATGAGGGTTTAACGTCCCAAAGCGACTCAGGCTATGAGAGACGCTGCAAATATTTGTTCGTTCTCTACGAGTCCTGTTGTTTGCGGAATAGCTAGTGTTGCGGCCGATATTATGCATGTAGTAAACCTTTCATTAATTTCGTCCACGGTGAGCTTTTCACAAAATTCCTTTTCCAGAGTGGAATTTGTTGTAAAATGCGACGAGTCGGCGACGTGAATTTTTCAGCGCCGTGGTCCTGGGGATGATAGAAGTACACGATGATAGCCTGACGAGAGCAGGTAGGTGATCACTTCCTAGGGGTTCGTTTATAACAGCCCATTTAAAATCATTAAAAACAGATGGTGATGCGAATGCTACATCGAGGAAGCTCATTTTCCCCGAGCTCGGGCAACAAGATGTGGCCTTTTCGGTATTTAAAAGACACACGCTATTTGTGAGGATAAAATGTTCAATTATTTGGCCCCTACAGTAACAGCATTCGCTTCACCAAAAAGGGGAGTGAACGTTAAAATCCGCAACCACCAGATATGGCTCTGGCAGTTCATCGATTAGGTTTTCTAGATCTTGGACTGTAGCTATACGATGTGATGCTGACCACAATCACCTCGTTTTGTTTTAATTTCTTGAGCAGGGACGCCGCTTTGAATACCAGTGGCGACACCTCCCAAGAGTCTATTTTCATGCTCGCGATTGCATCGGAATGTTTTGTAATGTCTAAGGTTATTCGCATTTTGTGACCCAAGGTTGGCTTCCTGAACCCACAAAACTACAGGCAACATTGACCCTAAAATATTATGTCACTAATTCCTCAGCAGTTCTCTACAATTCCACTGAACCAAGAAAGTCATGTTTGTATGTTTTTGGGTGAGGATGGATGGGATTTACTTCTTTTCTGGGACCGTTATCAGGGCATTTTTTTTTGCTCCAGAGAGCTGTTCCGCCCCTGCGAAGCAGGTGGACTGGGAGTTACATCCATCACCTCACTAGAGGTGCTGGAGGACCCCAGAGAAGCCACGGGGGTGTGCTTCAGGTCTCCCCTCATGGGGGGAGTCCTGCGGGGTGCCGACTCATAAACTGACGCTCCCTGCTTTGGAGATGGCGGAGCAGCCTTCGCTGTCCCTGCCACGGGCTTGGATTGTCTTGCCATAGACCTGATGAAAGTGGCCTGGGCAGGTGTGGAGTGTGGTGCACCACCCCTGCGCACATCAGCGAAGTTGAAAGTGTTTTTCGCGCAGAAGAGCCATCTCGCTTCCTTTCAGTGATATTTTATTTTGTCTTCATAGTTATCTCTTTCTCCTTCTTCCACGAGGTTCATGACCTTGATTAAGCGGGGTGACCATTTTCACAGTTTGCGCAGCGAAGTTCGCTCCTTCCCAGTTTTCGGAAGCTTGCTCTTTTGAGGCGCATTCTGTGGAAGTTTTGCGGCCTTGGCAACTTTGTGACCTATGACGATACCTTTGGCAGTTGAAACACCTTCCTCGATTCAGAAAGTAATGTTGCACGCTTATTTTCAAGTAACCTGGTTCTACAGACTCTGGGAGTGCGCTCAAGTTCAAAATCATGAACCTCATGAAAGAACGAGAAAGAGATTATAACCACGTTGGTCAAATGTTTAGGGGAATCCTTCAAGGTGGAGTAAATTTGTGATAATGGAGTAATTACTCATTGCCATCCACCCAAATGCAGCCATATGGCTACAACCATGAAGACAAAATAAAATACGATGTTTCTTGAGACCCTCAAGCATCTCTTCCTCAGTAAGGTGGTTGAAATTTGTTTCAGAAATCATACCACGGATTGTGTTTAGGGATTGGTATGCACATTGACACAGAGATGCCCCCAATGGACATTAGGTTGGAAAGTCTGGAGTATTGGTCAATGTCTTTTAGCTCTAGTGGTAGGCCACCACTGGGCATTTTAATAATAATAATAATTGGTTTTTGGGGAAAGGAAATGGCGCATTATCTGTCTCATGTATCCTTGGACACCTGAAATGCACCGTAAGGGAAGGGATAAAGGAGGGAGTGAAAGAAGAAAGGAAGAAGAGGTGCCGTAGTGGAGGGCTCCGGAATAATTTCGACCACCTGGGGATCTTTAACGTGCACTGACATCGCACAGCACACGAGCGCCTTAGCGTTTTTCCTCCATAAAAACGCAGCCGCCGCGGTCGGGTTCGAACCCGGGAACTCCGGATCAGTAGTCGAGCGCCCTAACCACTGAGCCACCGCGGCGGGTAACAAATTGTAACCTGGACCCAAGGCATCAATTAGTCATTTTGAGACTAGGAATGGGGACACAGTTCTTGTAGTTTTTTTTTTGTTTCTTCACCATGAAGGACACGGGACTTGGGAAATGTTTCTTTCATTTTTCTGAAGCACTGCACAGTGATGTCACCGGTCCGCACACTCTTTTCAGAGTGCGTTCATTTTGAGTGGAAGGAGGCGCCATAAAATATGTTTGTTCAGCCACGGTGCCAGCCACCCACCATGGTGCCCAACGAGGGGACGGGACAGGAACTTGTACGCAAGTGTTGCCCATGCCAGCTGTACAACCCGACTATAACCAAGAGAGAAAAATTATTGTGGGACCATAAAAAGAACGAAAAATAAAGTGTCCCTGCCACAACCAAGAGAGACAGAGAGAACTTATTTGTCCAACAGAAGGACTATACCACTATTCGGGGGTTAGTTTCCGAAGCCTGGGACCGTCGCCTTAGTTGCAGGCAGGTAGTTTTTGGACCCCGGCAGCATCTTCAGCCAGTCAACAATTCCTTGTTGGGCTCTTGGGTCAGAGCTTCACAATGGCATAACTCAGGGTAGTTCACCACACAAGGTTAACCCTTGCTGCCAGGAAGAAAAGGAAAAATCGAGAAGGGAGGAGGAGAAAGGAAAGTTGTGAGAAAGAGGAAAGTGAAAGACGAAGGGGAGGACAGGAAAAGGTGACTGCTGATTTCCCTGGTCAGGTAAGGCCGTAGGTGCCTGACCTGACAGTGCGTTGCCTCTGCCGAGGAGCCTTAAAGATCAAAACGCTCAGCATCAACTCAACCACAAGGATTCCCTTTTCCCTGGACACGACTGAGCCACGCACGGATAAGCGTGGGTGCTCGGGTCTGAGGTGACGCACTGCTCACCACAAAGTTACTCCGAGGCTTTATCTGTAGACACGGCGGTTTTTTTTCTTGAAGCATCTATAGTCGGATACAACTCAAGAACGCAGCGGGCTTCTCCCCGTCGAAGAACACCCTTCCAGCCAATAGCGTCGGGTGATTCTGATGACCCTGCTAATGTGACAAAGCAGGGAGTGGTAGACGAAAGGGGATAATCCCTTCCCTCTATGGTCCTCGACAGACTTCTCTCTCCATAGTGGCACCGCTCCCTCCATTGTCCCGCTAGCAGTGTTATGAAAATCAGCAGACATCATTGGCTGGAAGGAATTCCATTGACGGGGAAAAGCCATTGCGTTCTTGAGTTGCATCAGACTACTGTGCTAGCGCACTAAAATGTTAGCTGCTGAAGAAACTCAGGCTGCGGTCACCGCACCATTGAAGTGCAAATCAAATGCAAGTATTCTCTCCCTCAACTAAATTCTTCTCATTTTGCTATTCCAATTCCATGTTTGTGCCTGATTTGACGCTGACAGACCGCTGGCACAAGCGGCTCGCTTCACCTCGCATCGCCCTCTGCGAGGCATGGAATTTCAAGCTTCACAAGTGTACAAATAGTAAAACTTCACTCAGAATGACAAGAAATTGAATGGCATTGCAGTTTCTACCACTACAGTAGGATACAACTTAAGAAAAAACCAGCAGTTTGTAAAAAGGGAGGAACTGTCCACGGTGCCCCGTTTAATTTGCTGACCAATCAGAGTTGTAAACAAAATCCAGCATTTCGATATCCATTTCTATCAAACAAGCCAGAGGCATCGAACTTCTTACGTCTTGACCTTATAATTCCATCTGGTGACTGGCTTCTTGTTTGGGTAACAAAACAAGCTTTACCAGTGGACTGCATTTTTGTTGTAGAAGAATTGTTTGTTGTTCAAGTTTACGGGGTTTAATGTCCCAAAGCGACCCAGGCTATGAGGGGCAAAATTCTTGATGGCAACCAATTTGGGCAGAGCTTCACTGCAGAATTGCATCAGACTATATTTCTAGCGAAAAAGTACATATCTGTACCATTGATATAGCAACAAGAACTCAGGTGAGGTACGTATTCGTAATACTATCCTTTTGATGTATAAAAAAAATTGCATTAGAACTGTAAAGGATTGTTCTAGAAACCAGTAATTTTACACACTCACCAGGCATTGGGAATTGACGTTTTCATGCTTTTTTGTGTGCGTGTGCCAAAAATGGGCCAAGTCAAATAGCACACACGTGCTCGTAAAAACAAAATCAAGGAAGTCTATTACAAGATATAAGCACGCTGCATGATCCGTTTGAGAGCTGGGTAGCTGTCAACATGCAAAAATATGGTATATATAGGTGCACCGTTGCCTGTTTGCCGGCACATAAACCATTGCAAGCAAGTGGTACACGTGTACCACTGTCCAGCAACGGATTAATGAAAGTCATATGGAGCTCTGTTGCACGATTTCCCTCATTCAATGCCAACTATTGTGATTCACGCAGATGACCTTTCACCTCACAGGGATTTAAAAACTTCAAAAACAATTTCATTGGGACAGTTTCACGGTGCGAGTGAAACAAGGAATAGAGAAGGCTCAACACACCATTCGTTGTTTTGCTAGCACAACGCTTGGCGAGCGAGTTTCTCGCAAAGTGTCACCATTTTCCCACTTACAAAAAAAAAATAAAAGTGACAGCCTATAGATGGTTAAAGACAAATTTGCTCTCAATTTATTCGCGCAGCACATCGAAGAATGTCTGACAAACATATCAGCTCCGTGGAAAGACACCACCCGCACGAAACTGCTAAGCACCGTTCTGGTAGCTCTGTGGGTTGCAACGGACGCCGGCTGGAGGACCACCACTTCAGCCTAGGCAGCATGTATTGGGGGACGCGCGACAAGCACGCCCACGGGTGATGAATGATCGTGGTTGTAGCTGCACAATGTTCGAAATATTACTGCTATCGCTATATACTCATAACCACTAGCTACAAACCTAATTATGAGGCACATAATTATTTCTTAAAAACAGAACTACAGTCCGCTCTCTGTAATGCAAACTCAGGGGTGTGGGGGCAAAAATTATTTCAAATAATGCTGAGATCAAATCAACCAGTTAATATACTCGAAGCTGGCATGGCCAAAGCACATGTTGGAATAAACTGGCTATTAGACAGACACTATTATGGAGAAGTAAAAAGCATTTTTCCACTCCAAGAGCACGCTTGTAATTTTTAGAACTTTGCATGGTACAAGCAAAACAGAAGTCCGACGGCCCTTGCATCAATGTAGAGAAAACTTTTATTCAAGAAATTTAGCTAATTCAACATTCCAGTAACAGTCATTCATCTGAGCACAATCACCACGTCAACCAATCTTCACTTACGACAGAAGAAGCACACAAAACAATAAGGAACGCAATCCTGTTGTGAGCAGCCTCTACCAATATGCAAAGTGAACTTAAAAGATAATTTGCATCTCAGACCTGTCACATGCAGCTTATCGGACCGGGTACGAGCACTAAAGTATTACTGGGCGAGGCAAGTAATGCACAGAAACAAGCAGAACTTCCACCAAATAAATGTAGCAAAGTATTCAACACCTCACCTCCGAGCAACCAATAAGTTGTTCTTTCAAACCAATGCATGCAAAAAATAAATGCGCTTCCAAACCATCCTCACTGATGATCGGCCACACACAAGATGCGGGGTGAAACTATACTTAAATTTTAAGCACTTACTGCAGCGTTACCTCACACGACACTTTAAAGCACTGTAACTTCGGATTCTTTCATTCACACAAAGTTGGAGCATAATCACTGCAAGGTGACAAGTTCGCATTAGTGGCATTAATGCCAACAGCATCAGCTCAAGCATCTTTAACACCACGTAAGCAAAATGAGATATCGCACAGTCGTCTCATGAAGTAGTGGGGAAAAGCCATGGTCTGCAGCTGCAGAATACAGAACAACATGTGCTGCCTACAAAGTGATTTTCACAAATGATTTCCGATGTACCAAAAGTTAAAATTTTTGATGAAGGTGATCTTTGACAAGCTCAGCCTCGCACTAGCATTCACATTACATTACGATGACGCCAATATATATTAACAGTGTCACACAGAAATGCAATGACTATTTTGAAAAAACGCATACCGTGCACACCGTGTTCAAACGTCCATAATTTAGAACACCGCATGCAAGCGAAAAGGTTTTATTAAAAGGAGAGTGCTAAACTTCAAAGGTAGAAGTTTCTTAAACATCTTAAAAATGCATTAATCACACACAGGCAACATAACGAGCAAAGAAACGAGTCATGGATAGTGTTGCACCAAAATAAAAGTCAGCATTTAAAGAAGAAGCCTACGCACAGAAGACGCGGGAGGGAAGCCATGCAAACTTTCATGACAAACGTTCCTCAAAGCTCAAAGAGAAAGAAAAGAAAAGAAAAAAACAGACAGACACGCACGCACGCATGCACACATGACAAGAGTGGAAAGAGACTTTTCCGAGAGACGAACTGCCGCACACGCAGTCCGTGCCGGGAGTCCGGCCCACGCCCAGCGGCTAGTTGCGAGCCGTGGTGCAGTTGCACGACACCATGGAGATGTCTGCGCCCTGCGAGCCTTCTCGGGGCAAGCTCTGCGCAAACGCCGGCACGCGCGACCTTCGCTTCAGACAACGGGAGACGGTCTCGCTTTGCTCATCGCATGTGCTGCGGGGTAGCATGAGCGCCAGCAAGCTGCGTTGTACACCAAAGACCATGAGCAAGAACGTGAGGAAAAGATCAAACTGACATGTTAAACAATAACAGTACAGAACAAGAGGGACCAAGGGTGAATAACACTGAGGAGGGCAGAGGATCAACTCAGCGTTTACGCAAGGGGAGACAGTGATCTTGGCGACACTCTAACTACCCTGTGGCCAAATTTAACAGCGCATCAATTCAGTGTATTTGTCCAGCAGCTAAATTAGCAGATAAGGAGGACTGGGGACTATTCTTTACTGCTTACGAAGATAACAGGCAATGCAACGTTCCGCGAGAAAACCCGCGGCAAAATAATTTTGATAAATGGATTTCGCCAGCTGCTAAGGTGCTGTACACAAAACAAAAATCTCTTCACAGCTGCACTCAGCTGTTCAAACCCTCAGTGCATTTACGACGGGCAACCAAATCTTCTTTCAACCAAGCTGTCTGGCAGCACATGGACAATGCTGTCAAAACTCTGGCCTCAATGGCTATGCTAATGGGCCAAGCCCAGCACAGTATGTATATGCAGTAGAGGCATATGTCATACGCATCCATTCCTTCACTGCACAATTAAAATCAGTGATTAACAGCAGTTAAGAGCTGTATGTTAAAAATAGTTATCCCATGACTGGAGCTGGAGCAAGTACCAGATATTTTTTGTACAAATTCACCAAAGCTATTATTTAATGGCACCTCCGCTCTAAAATGTGAAAACTGGGCTCATAAATGGCCTAAACACCAAGCTGTTACTGCCTCAATTTTGTAAGTAACCAGAATCTGCTCTTTCAGATGAACAAAAACAGCAAGAATTCATCTCACACCGATGTTACAAGATGATATTACAGCTAAAATATATTAATTCCCGCGAAGGAATAAACAGAAATCGCAAAAAAAAATGAGTATTCGATTGCAATGTACCAAAAAAATAGGATTTTTTTTTTACTTTCCCACAGCTTTTTAGCCTCCAAGACACATGTCTCCCCTCATAGCAAGGATAATTTTTTTAGTAAAACGAGAAGGTGAAAGAAAACAAAAAAAGGTACACTAGAGATTCCACAACACAAGTGCAACATACCGCAACCTATCAATTTCAACAAAATTGGAAGCAATGTCTATTACTACACGAAATGCCGCTTCACGTTGTTATAACGTTACAGAAGAGCGGCAAGTACAAGGAAAAAAAAAAAGACAAGCAGCTTTCGAAAGTCAGGAATTTATAAAAACAGCAAACCAATGATAATTTCCAAGACAGGCGCACAGCCCTGCGCAAAAACCGAGCGAGCACGGGTGCAAGGAAGTCACAACGAGAGGAATCTTTTTCCCGACTGAAAATGCAAGAAACGCAACTTGAGCAGTTACTTACACGACACCGGTCTCCGCTAGTTAAAAGAAAGCACGTGTCAATTGACAAATAAGCACCAAATGTTTGCAAGAGCACAAGAACCAAACAAAACTATGAAACAGTCGGCCAGCAACTGATGAACACTGACTGCGAGCTCCTAATCTGCCGCACCCAAATTTGCTTTTCAACTTTAAAAGTGTAGGAAAACCGATTTGTTTGTGTCCTTGCTTTGGGATGATGCACAGGACATGTGCAGGACAGAAATTCCCCAGTGTGCTGCAATTACATTGATTTGAAATTTTTTTTTTCTCATGAAGTTCCAGGTTTGGAATAACAGCCATACTGTAGCTGTGATGTCACAACTGGCATTGAGGTCATGCGTGGCGTGGCACACAAGAAACCTGTAAAATAGACGATATGCGAAAAGTGCAGCGGCATCTCTTAACGCTCGAGGACTCGGCCGGCTATGCTGGTTCGACTGAGAAAACGAAACTGCTGCCCGGCGTTGGGGAAAGATGACTTCGCTTCGTGTGAAAGGCAGTGCTGATGCACCACTGCACTGCGGTATGCGTTCTGAAAAGATATTAGGATGCGTGTGGGAACCAGGTAAGTTTCAGCTTCTCGTTTGTTATATTTTACTGTGCGTACGAATGTTTTAATATAACACCAAATGCGATGCGAGGCACGATTTGTTACCACGCCGACCAGTTTGTAGTTTACAGTTACAGTTTACGCCAACTAGTTTTCCATGCTGATAGTTCAAAAAGCTTTACAGGTGATTTGTGTTCAAATTATAGTTAAAAGGATGACATTATGCAGCTTGTTTAGGGTGGTGCGTTGTTATACAGCTTCAACGGTCTTCACGCCCATCAGAACCAGTTGGTCTTCCTTGCCGAGCCCGAGCCGCTATCCCATATGTGCCGGGCGTGAGCGAGTCTTTGGCTCGCGTTCTGCACACTTACGGTGTGCACGTCGCTCACGTTCCTGCGTGCAAGCTGAGGCATGAGCTGGTGGCCGCCAAAGACAAGATAAAGAAAGAGAAGTTTCCTGGCGTCATCTATAAGATTCCCTGCGCAGACTGCGACTACTGCTATATTGGCGAGAGCGGGAATTTCGAAAGGCGATTGAGGGACCACAAGAACGACGTCAGGAACAAAAAGATTGCATCTAATGCACTTGCGGAACACGTGGAAGCCGCGACGCACAATATAGCTTGGGAAGAAGCATCAGTCATCGCAAGAGAAAAGAATTGGCTGTCATGTCGATATCTGGAATCCCTGATAATCCAAACAACAGACAAAACCCTTAACCACAACGCAGGCAATCTCCCGCCTACGTACGCAAGATGCTTGGGGCGATTACTGCGACGCACTTAAGCTTTGTGCTTTGGGCTTTCCGCCCAGTGATCAAGGCTTCCGTACGGAAGCCGAAACGTCTTCATTTTAAACAACCTTTTGGTCGGCGTTCCTTTTTTCTTCATACATGAATCTTCTACCCGACCAGACGAGCTTTCGTCAGACTTTAGATTTCAATACGTTACGACGGTCGTATGGCCAATCTTTCATCACTCAAGTGTGCCAGTACGTTTCGCTATCCATGCGACTCTCTGCTTTCAAAGCCCATCTGGATTTTAACCTCATATGCAAGGCTAGGAGCCTCATTCCAAGATCCCTCCGTCTGCTGTGACCTGTTGACACGGCCTTTGGCCACAGCGTGGTATCAAGAGCGGAACGGCACCTGCTTCAAGCCAGGATCCTAGATTGTAAAGCCTCTATCAGGCACCTGCAGCAGAACGAAGTCTTCTTTGCTCGTCGCCGCCTCGAGCACCAGTGTCCGGACTACTTCGCCAGCATCCAGTTACATGCTAACTACAAGGTGAGCCTCCAGTCCCGCCAACGAGAGTTTTCCCACCAAAAGAAGTTATCAAGGCTGCTGCCTCGCGAAAAAGTGTTTGCGCCTGGCCGTCCACTTCGACAGTCCAAAACCTGTCTTCTTACAGGCCTACTCGAGCAGAACTCGCCGTACTTAAGCTCGGGTTGAACTTTAACACAAGACCTGCGCCGGACGCAAGAAAAATCGTCTGTGCTGTCGAACGTGCTATAGGTCAAGTAGATAACCACCGAGATGAGGCCCGAACTCGTGCAGTCAGCATCCTTGCCAAGCTTCCGCGACATCCTCCGACCCCCCTTCTTTCCGAGAAGCGTGATGCCATCAAAAGCCTGCGTAAAGACACGGACATTATTATACTTCCCGCTGACAAAGGCAACGCTACCGTCATCTTGGACAGTAACGACTACGTTGAGAAAATGACTGGCCTTCTGCAGGACGACAGTACGTAATTGCCGCTGAAGCGGGACCCTATGCACAAGGTAGAAAGAAACTTGCAGATTCTTTTGACTGACGTCTTTCGATTTGTTCCACCGGACCACAAGTCACTTTATTTCAAGCTCCTCTGCCACAACGGGTCAGCTCCCGCCTTGTATGGTCTCCCGAAGATCCATAAGCCAAACGTCCCGATGCGACCAATAGTTGACTTTACACAGTCGCCCTTATACCGCTTGTCGGGCTACTTACACAAGGTTTTTGCGCCACTCGTTGGAAAGGGCTCGACTTTCATACGTGACTCTTTCGATTTTATTGAAAAAGTACGTGATGTCACGGTGGAGGACGACGAGGTCATGGTGTCTTTTGATGTGAAATCGCTGTTCACCAGCGTACCCGTGGATCTGGCTGTGGAGGTGTGCCGCTCAGCGCTGCAGAATGACGACGGATTGTGTGAAAGAACCCCCTATCGAAGCATCGGATCTTCTGAAGCTGTTGCAGTTCTGCCTTGAGAACACTTTATTTTGCTTTCCTGGGTACAGTCTATAGACAAGTTCATGGCACTGCTGTGGGCGCATCTATATCGGTGACAACCGCAAACCTTACCATGGAAGCAATAGAAGCCCGCGCACTGGCTACCTTCGAACTGCGCCCAAAGGTTTCTGTGCGTTACGTCGACGATTGTTTCTGTATTATCAAAAAGAATGCGTTAGGTCCTTTCACAGATCACAGCAATAGTATGGAAGATTCCATTCAATTCACTGTAGAGGAGGAGGCTGCACGCCGTCTTCCTTTTCTGGACGTTTTGGTGGAACGCCGTGGAAACCGCCTTTCTTTCAAAGTTTATTGAAAAGAAACCCACACAGGCCGGTATCTTCATTTTAATTCTGTCCACCCGGTTTGCCACAAACGCTCCGTCGTGGCTTCCCTCGTCCGACGTGCCAAAAAAATCTGCCCAAGGCCAGAAGATCGGGCTGCTGACCTACGCCAAGTGCGCCGAGAATTGCGTGAATGCGGCTACCCCAAGCACTTCGTGGATTCTGTTCTTCAACGGTCTTCACGCCCATCAGAACCAGTTGGTCCTCCTTGCCGAGCCCGAGCCGCTATCCCATATGTGCCGGGCGTGAGCGAGTCTTTGGCTCGCGTTCTGCGCACTTACGGTGTGCACGTCGCTCACGTTCCTGCGTGCAAGCTGAGGCATGAGCTGGTGGCCGCCAAAGACAAGATAAAGAAAGAGAAGTTTCCTGGCGTCATCTATAAGATTCCCTGCGCAGACTGCGACTACTGCTATATCGGCGAGAGCGGGAATTTCGAAAGGCGATTGAGGGAACACAAGAACGACGTCAGGAACAAAAAGATTGCATCTAATGCACTTGCGGAACACGTGGAAGCCGCGACGCACAATATAGCTTGGGAAGAAGCATCAGTCATCGCAAGAGAAAAGAATTGGCTGTCACGTCGATATCTGGAATCCCTGATAATCCAAACAACAGACAAAACCCTTAACCTCAACGCAGGCAATCTCCCGCCTACGTACGCAAGATACTTGGGGCGATTACTGCGACGCACTTAAGCTTTGTGCTTTGAGCTTTCCGCCCAGTAACCAAGGCTTCCGTATGGAAGCCGAAACGTCTTCGTTTTAAACAACAAGCTAACGCTGCCACACATGCAAGTTTCTAGAGCACAGAAATTGCTCCAGGCCAACGCATATGGGCGCACAGCACAAAATATCCGCTCATTACACTACAAGGTGAATTTTCGTCCACCCGAAAATACAACAGCGATGATAATGTGCAACGCTTGAATGGATGCTCAAATGCACGCGCTAAAATGACAATGGCACAGAGCTGAACTTTTTGACATTTCCGAGTGCCAATCGTTGCCATCTTCAGCAACAAACTTGAAGCAAACCAGAGGACACAGTAGAGGTGTGCTGGCACTAACTAGATGACAAGGACATACATTTTGTGAAAGATGAGTACAAGCAGTGCAGCGCAGATGCTAAAGCTTAGTTTTTGAAATTCTATTTGCGAGCTTCCTGACAGCTTTGGCAATGACAAGAAAGCATGCATAGCAGGCGACGCACCAGCTCGACCGAACGAAGGTGGCATCTGGAAGCTGCGGGTGCGGTGTTGCCAGAGCTCCAAGCAATTTCGCATATCGTCTATTCCTGTTCACTGAAGTAATGTCAGTCCAGATTTACGGCAGACTGGTGTAAGAGTTGGAGTGAATTAGAAAGATGAAGCAGCCATTATATACAGTAAAATCTCGATGATATGAATCTGACTGGGTTGTGAAAAATTTCAGTCATCCGAAATTCACATCACCTGAACGAACAGAATTTGTATGCACAAGTATAAGAAATGCATTCCCGCAAATCTGTTTGAAGCTGACGGGATTCACTGAAGGCCATGCACTACAGCTCTCTACTCATAGTGCATACCACACTTTGGAGGAGATGTGCGGGCAGCACTTAGTGCTCGAGGGGTGCAGTCATAGTTTGTGCATTCGAATTATCCGTAGTGGCGCAGGAGATAGTTTGCAGCACGGAAAATTCTGCACATTTTACACACGGAACTTTGGCCAAGGAGTTTCATGAATTTGTACCACCCTAAAAGCAATATTAACCTTGGATCGTATCGAGATTCTACTGTAGTGGTTTTTACATGTCGCGCATCATGTCACTGTGCAGCCACAGTTTGGCTGCCGAAAAGGAAACCAAAACTACAATGGAGAAGAGATTTAACTATAAATTATTCACCAAGCACGGGAGAATACCACGCAGCGATGCAAGTTTATGAATGCCTAGTGCAGCATTCTAAAGAAAAATATGTGCAAGAAAAAAATTTGGTGTTCACAAGTTCTACATAAAACTCCAATATATCTTGCACAAGCTTGGAACTGTGCAGCCAACTACTTTGATTGCTCCTTAAATACTACATGAATGCCTTGCATAAAAGAATTGCCATATTTAATTAATATGCCCTACAATTTATGATACAGTTCTAACAAATGTCAGTCGCTTAATGGCAACAACTGTTAAAACAAGCCTTACCTTAACGTGTATCTGATTCTTGAGCATTGCAGACCTGAGGACCAGGGCCTGAAAAGGAGACCAATACAAGCATGCATTACACAGCTCGCATTGGTAGCACTGAACTATAAGCAATTTACTTTGAACATATTCAAGGATGTATCACAGCTGCCTTCCAACACTCAGGAAGCACTCACAAACTCCCTAGTAATATGGCTAACAAAATACAGTAAAAGCTCGTTAATTCGACCTCCAAGGTACTGGGAAAAAAGTTATCCGATGTTCGAATTATCGAATGGCCTCAAAAAAACTGACAAGAACCATTTGCATTAGGCATATGTACCGTATTTAGGGCGACCCACATGGGGTGAACTTGCGCTGCGGATTTCGAGCGGCGCAGCAGACCGCCACAGCACCGCTGCCGAGCAGCACCACAAGCGGCGGACAACGGGCGACTGCCGCCAGACCGCTGGCGCCAGGATTTAGCAATGGCGTGATTCCATATGCTTAGTAAAATGCTGAAAAGAACAGCTGTGCATTTACAATTAAGCTATTATTTATTCAGTGACGACAACGAGGACGAATTATTCTTTGTGACCCCTTTCTGAACCAAAATAGTTAACCTGTCTGAACCTCTCACGCTTTCTGACGTCAACCGATGCGTAGTGGCTAAGCCTAGCAGCTTTCAAAATCCAGAGGCATTCTGAAAATCTGATGCGTTTCATCGCTGAAATTTTGTGCTGCGGGCATCTTCAGACAAAGCGAAAGCTTTGTGCGACTTTTGTTTGCCGTGAACATGAGGCACAGTGTAGCAGCAACGACGAGTTCGTGGTGAAGTGAGAGGCCGCTTCAGCAGGCGCGGCCATGTTGTAGAAGCGGGCAGAAGTCACACGCTGTCGCACCCTGACTGGTCCGCGCTGAAAGCCCACGTTGGCCGCTTCCGGCCAGCGGCTGACCGCCGGGCTACAGTGTTCAAGGGAACACTGTAGCCGGGCGATGGTAAAAGCCGGCGTCATGATCGCAGCTGACCGCGTGCTTCCGTTGGCGACTGTTGGGTGGAAGGATGGACGACACTCGCAAAGAAAAAAAGGTTTTTCGCACGTAATTTGTAGCGCCCGTCCGAAGTCATAGCCTTTCATGGTCGTTGGCTGGGACCGCGCCGACAGTACTTATCCGTATTTCTGAATTAAGAGGGCTCGAATTAACGAGTATTTAGTTGCGAGTTTTGGAGGCTGCGCGGAAATGAGGGTATGCAGGCGCCACTGCAGCCGCCAACCCGTACCCTACGGCGCCGCCGGCTGCTGCGCCGGTGATGGCACCATTTAGGCTTTACCCACTCGTCCATGGTTTCATCTGGTTCCATCTTCTGTCCCCGTTTAGGAAGTGCGCAGCCTCTAACTATGCGGGGGTGCTTTTTTTTTTTTGGCCACGTGCCGTGTTCCAAGCCGCCCAGATGCGGCAGCGTGTAGCTCTAATTATACGTAGCGGAACAGACTCGCTTTTGAATTAACGGGACTTTTTATACACAGATCTCTATGGAGCTTGACCGGACCAAGTAGTGTAGTTCGAATTATCCGAAAATTCAAATTATCGAGGTTCGAATTAACGAGCTTTCATTGTAATATGTATAGCTGAAAGAAACGTGCACTCCCCTGTATCTATACAAATGAAGCCCCACAGGGTGCATTCTGAGTGCCTGAGAGTTCACATGCGACACGTTTCCAGTACATTTGATCCAGTCATCCAGATGTTTATGTCTTGAAACAGGTTCCAACAAGAAACCCCGCTGCCACATTGGCCAAGGGAAATGAACGCGCACAAAAAGATGCAACTGTCGTGTAGGTAAGTGCACACTACAGATCAGTCTCAGATCCTTCACCTGTTTGTGGACCATAGTGCTGGGCAGAAAACAATGATAAGCTTTATCAGCAACCCACTGAGCATTGAGCAAGCACAACCAAACAGTCCAATACGAAAGGCAAGAAGGGCACCCTTACCGCAGTCCTGCGCTTGTAGTCCTTCCCCATGGCAAGTGCTCGTTCAAAGGTTGTACTCCTCTGGTCAATGTCCTTGGCGTAAAGTATCTGTCAAACGACATCAGCAAGAATCAATAAATAATCGAACCAACGTAAAGCTGTGGCAGTGCCGAAACAAGCACAGCCAGCAACTGCAGAACAAGGCATTGACAGCACAAACATTTGCTCGACTGCAGTAAAGGCAACAGCAATAAAGAAGCCATCCATGGTGGGCTCGGTGGCTGTGCCACGATGCGGTCGCTTACCCCGTTCTGCCTCGCCATGCAGGTGATCGCTCCCCTCTGGATTACCACGCTTTTCCCCGCCCCTCTTGCTGCCTGTCCACCGGACATCTCGCCGGAATGGACGCCCGCTCTCAACCGAACCGATATGTGCCAGCCTTGCGCCATCACCGCTTCGCCCGATCGTGCGCTGACCTCACCAGTGCACTGCACCCTCGACAGACAGTTGGAAACACCATCGCCATCAACATCCTCTCCCGCTCCAGCTTTTAAGCAGTTTCGGCCACCGGCGTCGCTTTGTGGGCTCGGTGGCTGTGCCACGATGCGGTCGTTTACCCCGTTCTGCCTCGCCATGCAGGTGATCGCTCCCATCTGGATTACCACGCTTTTCCCCGCCCCTCTTGCTGCCTGTCCACCGGACATCTCGCCGGAATGGACGCCCGCTCTCAACCGAACCGATATGTGCCAGCCTTGCGCCATCACCGCTTCGCCCGATCGTGCGCTGACCTCACCAGTGCACTGCACCCTCGACAGACAGTTGGAAACACCATCGCCATCAACATCCTCTCCCGCTCCAGCTTTTAAGCAGTTTCGGCCACCGGCGTCGCTTTGTGGGCTCGGTGGCTGTGCCACGATGCGGTCGTTTACCCCGTTCTGCCTCGCCATGCAGGTGATCGCTCCCATCTGGATTACCACGCTTTTCCCCGCCCCTCTTGCTGCCTGTCCACCGGACATCTCGCCGGAATGGACGCCCGCTCTCAACCGAACCGATATGTGCCAGCCTTGCGCCATCACCGCTTCGCCCGATCGTGCGCTGACCTCACCAGTGCACTGCACCCTCGACAGACAGTTGGAAACACCATCGCCATCAACATCCGCTCCAGCTTTTAAGCAGCTTCGGCCACCGGCGTCGCTTTGTGGGCTCGGTGGCTGTGCCACGATGCGGTCGCTTAACCCGTTCTGCTTCGCCATGCAGGTTAGTAAGCCACGTTGTCTTTACGCTAAGAAATCTAGTGATTACTTTTTGATACAGCTGCCGAGCCCGCAATGCTGCCTTGCCATTGTCACTGAGTGTTCTGATGTCATTATTTCCTTGCTTTTGTTGTCCGGCGACATAGAGACTAACCCCGGCCCTGACTCACTCGAAACTGTAGTTACGGAACTTAAAAAATTGTCCGCCGGTCAGTCGACATTAATCGCGGAAGTTACAGACCTCAAAAACCAGTTACTAACAACAGACAACCTTATTTCTGATCTAAGCAGGCGCATCAGCGCTCTTGAAGGTCATTACCAAACCATACAGTCACTAAGCACAGAGATAGAAGGCCTAAGCACTCACACCACCCAGGCAACTCGCCAGCTCTGTGATCTCGAGGATCGCATAGACGAAGCAGAAAACCAATCACGAAGAAACAACCTCATATTCTACAACATTCCGGACCCTGACCCATCTGAAACGTGGGCCGACTCTGAAAAGCTACTAATTCGCCATTGCTCCGAATTTTTGGACATCACCCTCGACCCCAAAACAATAGACCGCACTCACCGTCTTGGGCGCCACGAACCTGATCGCTGCCGTCCGTTAATTGCCAAATTCGCACTTTTCAAAACGAAGGACGAAATTCTAGCTAATGGCCGCAAATTCAAGAACACTGACTACTCCGTCGGTGAAGATTTTTCACGCCGCGTTCGCAATGTGCGCAAACATCTAGTTACATTTGCCAAAAGCAAGACTAACCGTTTTTCTTTGCGATACAAAACCCTGTTCATCGGTTCCCGACGATATATCTTCAACGAACCATCGCAATCTGTAAAAGAGATACCATAGCGGTTGCTGCGCCGCCAGCCCCCAGCCGCTCATGTACCTACCACCCCCCAGCCTAATCTTTCCTTTTCGGCGATTTTCACAAACATACGTAGTTTTCTTCCGAAACGTGAAATCATCTCCAATCTTGTGTGTTCATCTGCTAGTAACTTGCTGATACTTACCGAAACATGGCTCACTAATGGCATCACCGATACTGAAGTTCTTGCTGACTTACCGAATTTTAACCTTCTTCGCAAAGATCGCACATCCGCTCGAGGTGGAGGCGTTTTCATCGCAGTTAGCAATCAGTTCTCGTGTACAGTTATTAATATTCCATCAGACCTTGAGATAGTATGGCTACTTTGTCGCGCTGCGCCCCAAACCGTACTGCTGGGCGTTTGTTATAGAGCGCCAAATACCAACTCCGATTTCTCTCGAATTCTTAACGACGTGATCAGCCAATTAACGAGGAAATACCCAAAAGCGCATATCATTCTTTTTGGAGACTTCAATTTTCCAGAAATCAACTGGCAGACACAGACAGCTGTCGGCAACAGGGAAGCGAATGATTTTATCGAGGTCTGCCTAAACTTCAGCTTAACTCAAGTGGTATCTGAACCGACCCGCGGTGCAAACATCCTAGATCTAATCCTGACTACCCACCCGGAAGCCCTCTCATCTATCACTTATCTACGCGAAATCAGCGACCATAAAGTAATCCACGCCACATTTGAGTTCCACCCATCACGACGCCAGAATCAAAACAAAACTATTCGCCTCTACGACAAAGGAAACTATGAAGCCTTTAGTCGAATTAAACCAATATCTCACAACATTTGAAGCATCTTTTCACGATAATTCAGTAAATGACAATTGGTCCCGTTTTAAGAAAAAGGTTAGCGAACTAACCGATAGATACATCCCCAAAATAAGCTTCCACTCGGACCGCCAGAAACCATGGTATACCAAAACGATAAAAAGACTCGACAATAAAAAGAAGTGCCTTTTCCGTGCGGCAAAATTAAAGCAATACGACGAGTGCGCATGGGAAAAATACTATACAGCCGAACGCACCTACCTATCAGAAATTCGCTACGCAAAATACTCTTTCCTTCACAACGACCTCCCCAAATTGTTGACTTCCAATCCCAGAAAGTTTTGGCAGGTCATAAGTGAGCACCCGGCACATACCATCACTCTAACTAAAGAGTCTGGAGAGGAGGCTGATGACATTGAGTGCGCTGACATTTTTAATAACGCCTTTTCATCTGTGTTCACTAATGAAATTCACCCACCAACTGCAACTTTCGCCGTCGATATAGAGTCCAGCATGCCTGCTATCGCGTTTTCTGAAGCCGGCATTACCTCGCTCATTGAACACCTTAAAACTTCATCATCGGCCGGCGTCGACGAAATTAACTCCAAAATACTGCGCAACACTAATAATATTTCTGCAATGTACTTATTGTTTTCACAGTCGCTTTCTACAGGTTCCATTCCGGATGACTGGAAAGTGGGAAAGGTCATTCCCGTCTTTAAGTCCGGTAACAAAGATTCTCCTTTAAATTACCGTCCGATATCATTAACCAGCATACCTTGCAAAATCATGGAACACGTCATCTATTCTCAAATCATGGACTTTCTTGACGCTATCAACTTCTTTCATCCCTCACAACACGGGTTTCGCAAGGGTTTGTCATGTGAAACTCAACTGGCCGTCTTTCTTCATGACGTTCACTCTAACCTCGACCTAAATTTACAAACTGACGCTATTTTTCTAGACTTTGCTAAAGCATTTGATAAAGTTCCCCACAGGCGTTTACTGCTAAAACTAACCATGCTAAAACTGCATCCTAACGTCTTATTGTGGATCGAAGAATTCCTTTCTAAGCGCTCCCAGTTTGTTCTCGTTAATAGCCAGAGCTCCAACCCTCTTCCAGTAACATCAGGCGTACCCCAAGGTTCTGTACTTGCTCCCCTCCTATTCTTAATCTACATAAACGACTTACCCTCAAACCTGGTTTGCAATGTTCGTCTGTTTGCAGACGACTGCGTTATTTACCACACGATTTCCAACACCTTTGACCAATCACAGCTGCAAAACGACATTGACACAGTGCATGCCTGGTGCGATGACTGGCTAATGTCGCTTAATCCTAATAAATGTAAACTCGTATCTTTTCACCGCCGGCGTAACCCCCATATTTTCTCTTACTCCGTTGCTAACGTTCCACTAGAATCTGTATACTCATACAAGTACCTAGGTGTCACCTTGTGCCAGGATCTCTCCTGGCGCTCTCATGTAACGAACATCGTCGCATCAGCTAACCGGTCATTGGGTTTTTTGAAACGTCACCTACGGCACGCCCCTCAAAGTATTAAACTTCTCGCCTACCAATCACTCATTCGACCAAAACTAGAATACGCATCTGCTATCTGGAGCCCGCAACAAGTATATCTCATCAGTTCACTAGAATCTGTCCAAAATCGCGCCACGAGGTTCATTCATTCTGCCTATTCATACGACATCAGTGTATCGTCACTTAAACGACAATCAGGTTTATCAACTCTTGCCCATCGTCGTCGCATTGCTTCTCTTAGTCTGTTTCATAAGTTTTTTTACAGTTCCCTCGGACAACCACCCTACATCACACCGCCCGCTCGCATATCTCATCGCACCGGCCATCCACTGCAAGTGTCATGCCAACGCTCCCGCACCGTCACTTTTTCCGCATCCTTTTTTCTTCGCACTGCTAAAGACTGGAATGGCCTTCCCCACGACGTTGATGCCATCACCTGCCAATCAAGTTTTGTGAACAATTTAAATATGCATTTCATAAATATCATGTAAGCAACCATATTCAACCCATATTTGTACTCCCACCCCTTATGTAACACCCCCAAAGTGGGGTCTTTAAGGTAATAAAGTGAAGTGAAGTGAAATCTTCAATAAAATAAGGTTTCCATGAGCCTTCAAACATATAACGCGTGACAGCCCAAACAAGTGGCTTGAACAGCAGCATGACAATCAGCAGAACAGCTCATGTCAACACTGACTACAGTGCTCTAATATCGCTTCAGTTGAATCCCGTTGCAACAAAATTCACTGGACGCACAAAAAAGTTCGCTGAAGTGGAAGCTTCGGTGTCGTGAAATCGGGCCAGAACACTGACAGACTGGACTGAATATTTCAAGAACAACGATTATTTTCCAAGTCTGCCAGCTTTGGACTTTTGCCGTTTTGAAAGCAGCACTGTGGTGTGATTTCTGTGGCACGCCGAAAAACAGTGCGCGAACTTGCGTAGTTAAAGCACCCACTACATTTGCCGTCCACACGGATTACAGAAATGCCCGTTTTTGTCCTGCAAGAATTCGTACTGAAACCGCACTGCCTGTTGCCTGGTGGCATCTTGGCCTGGACTACGCGCATGCGTTGCATAGGAGTCACATGCACCTTGAAATTGGTGCTTCAGATGATAAGCCAAAAATGCAGCTGCTCAGACTCATCGAAGACATCTTGCAATGTGTGCTACGAACATACCGACACTGTCGTTCTGTTGAAATTATGCCTAGAATCACCATCACGCTACCATTTACACAACAGTGCCTGTACTAGATCAGCGCCCCTGTTCATCAGAATGAAAAAAATAAATATAACACAACACAATGCTCGCCTGCAACGCAAAAGCGAGACGAGTGCACCGTAGCCAGCTTGAGGCTTCTTGCAAGGATGTGCCGACAACTGGCATGCCGAGCGACAGCGGATTGTTCCACGCCGCTCGCTCAGTGTCGCCAGGTCTAACGTGCTACTCACTTTACAAGACACAGAACTCTATCCCAGATCTCCTGAACTCGGAGCTTCTTCATTATTCCTACCACCCACTGAAGGCCCATTATGGTATCCGTAAAACACTTATCGATCTGCTTCTGCATTCTCATCAGACTTTCAGATGCTCTGTGGCCTGTGTCACATAGGATGGGATCTGTTACACAGCTCAGCATAAATTTCTCCCAATAGCAGCTTTCTAAGCAGGAAAAAAAAAAATAAGAAGAGCCCACCCAGCAGCTAAGCTCGAGTAAAAGGTTTAAAGGCACCCAACAAGGATCAACAAACACCCTATACCAAAGGCCGTGGCATGTGCTGCTATAGGATCCCTGCCGTTTAGCTAAAACTGCAGCGGGATTGAAGGCACAGCTAGCCAATGGCTAGAAGCACTTCCAACGGTATAGCAAATCCTGTTCGTTAATTCTTAACAACACCATGATAGAAAAAGAAGCTTGAGGGATCAAAAAAACACTGAGGCCGAAAAACAATGCTTCCTAGGCCTTTCTGCAAAGCGGGCGACACTAATACAGTGGCGCAACAAGAGCGCAGCAATACCTTGTTGTGGGAGTCTATCCGTGCCTGTATCTGCCCGTCAAGGATCAGCTGCATGAGCTCCTCTTCAAGAGCGCCGAGGGTGGTGTTGAATGCCTGAGCCATCTTGGTCATGTCAGCCGAGAGGTAAGGGCTGAAATACTGCATTAGGAAAAAAACAAAGAAAATTACTTCTGGGAGAAAAGTCAGACCAATGAAATGATTAACTGCAAATGGAAACACAAAATTGAAGGTGCAAGTTAAAATGAACAGTAAGGCATTATTAATCAAGCTCCAAGAAGATCAAAAATAAATTTAAATAAACTGGCCTCGGAAATAAAGGGGGCCGCTTTTGCGGGCAACATTCTTCCAAGGATTGGCATATAGCAGCCAAACCAAGCGTATGTGCGAGTCCACTTATACCGCGCTACTACTGCGTGCTGAGGCCAGGGTGAAGCACACCTGCTTTTAGCGACTCTGTCAGAGACACGCAAGGAAAGAGCTGAACAGAACCCCTTTTCAAAGTGCCTCTTTCCGAAAGAGGTCGAAGTGAAGCCATGTAAAATTGCAGAAAGATGGGTGTACTTTTTGGAAAACGTGCTGTTGCACGCTAAATTCCACACTAATTTTAAAAACACGTACAATACCATGAATTCAGTGCCACTGTTCCAAGTACTGGTACACAAATTACCATATAAACGTGTGTAAGAGCTGTAGTTTTTTTTCCAGATTCGAGGGCCGCTTTTCGTAATGCCGCCCATGTGCGCAATGTGCGAAAAAAAAAATTTTTAAAAGAAAAATACACCATTCAGGAAATGAGCTGGTGCTGTACTCTGGTGCATGCTCATTCCACAAAAAGTCGCGCAGCATGTCCGTTGTCAACGCGTAGCCGTTTTTCTGCACTTCCATCACATAGCAGAGCAGCTCTTCTTCCGGTTCGGGAAACTTGCGTGGCTTTCCTCGGAAAGCGCACTTTTTGCAGCTTGTGTTCCTCAATGCATCATTTCGGTTGCACCATCGTCGGACAGACTTTTCGTCCACGTCAGATTTCCTGCCCACCACACGCCTGCCGCGTTCGAGCATAAACTCCCAGCTGTGTAGCTGTTAAGGTGCTTGCCCATCATGCTAAAATTGCAACGCTCGGCGGCAGCGCACGAAAGCCGCAACTACAGTTAACTACCACGCTACAACAATTCTTGCGCCTTTGATAGCCACAGAAAGCTGGAGCTGGCGATACTGATGCCGGTAGGGATAGCAGGAGCTAGTAGCAGGGGAAAAAGTTGATGATGATCCGTGGCCTCGGGCGCCATCCGAGGGCAGCACCCGGAAGCTCCTGTGTGTGTGCATTTCGAAGGCTGTTCCCGCATGGGTTGTGGAAAGTTTGAGTGCGGCCCTTAGACGGATCTCATTTTTTTTTAATATTTGCTTCGGGAAAACAGGGTGCAGCCCGTACCAGTTGTGGCCCTTGCAGGCATTTATATGGTATGAACCTCGACAGAGTGGTAGAGAAATGGCTTCGCTTTCCAAAAATGCCTATCAGTTTTTCTAATGGTTACACGTCTCCCGTTTCCAGAAATCTATCTATTTTGTTTCGTTCCCTTCTGTGCACTTTTGCTTGGCTCCAAACATTCATGGTCCCCTACGAAAACATCAGTTCTGTGCTTTTCAGACTGAAAACATCAATTTCCCAGCATAAGCATTCAACACCACGAAACTCGGGTAAGACAGGTACATAGTACTGGCTGGCATTCCTTGCTTTTTTTTTTGTCACTTGTTAATCTGGCACCCAGAGAAATGACAAGCCATGGGGGGGGAGGAATGCAAAAAATGTCTACATGCCGAGATTTCAGTGCACATCAAAGAACCCTCAGTGGGTGCTTTAAAATCCAAAGACCTCCCCACAAGCAGGCCACACAGTCCACTCTCTGAACAAGAATACACCTACTCAAGCAACACAGAACGTCGGCCCAATATTGGAAATGTGTTGCAAAAGACCAGGCCTACAAAGGACCAGCTTTTGCCAAAATCTCTCCAATATTGGGTCAATGCCCTGTGCTGGTAGGGATGTAGTATATGGCAGTAAAAAGGGAGTAAGCTCTCTTCTAGCACAGAGGACATGTTACTCCATTTAAGCCCTTTCTGTTTAGAGTGCACTGCTTCACTATGGCATATAAAAATTCAATCAATTAAAAATGCCAAGACAATGTGGAAGAAGGACCAAAAGATCTAAGACTATTCAATGAAGAGGAGAGACCCATTTAGTCTTAACGAAGAAAAAAAAAATATAGGGCACGATCTTATGCCCAATGATAAGAATCGTGCAGGCCAACATTAGCTGACCTGTATGAGGGCCCTGTTCCGGATCTGTGTGTAGAGCGTGTTTACGTGGGAGGCCAGGTAGAGGTCCAGCAGAAGGTTGTCCTGCAAACGAGGCGAGACACCGTGTAAGTTAAGGCACAACCGCATCTACACCACATGGGTCACTGCCACTGTTCAATAAAATAAATAATTTGTTTCGACAACAAGCAACATGACTGCAGTGATGGTCTGGTGCTGCAGCATCCACCTTGTACATGCGAAGTGCAAGGTTCAAATTCCAATACTGCCATGAACACTAGGAACACAAATTCGACTGCACTGCTGTTCCCAGAAAACTGAACCACACTGCTGGCATGCGCTGGACACGTTAAGAACACAAGATCAGATGAAGATCAAAGGGTTATGTTCCACTCCAGCGTACTCATACAGATCACAGATCATCAGCATGCGTGCATCCCAAAAAGAACAAGAAAACAGGGCAAATTAAATTAATAATGACCAGCTGTACAGTGAAAAAGTCTGTCACACGCAATTATGGTATCATTACGGAACAAGAAAAGGGGGCTTGGGTTTAAACAGGCACGGATATACCAAGTACTCGGGGAAGCCAGAAAGCCCTCTATGGAAGTGAGGGGCTTCACAGAACAAAGTTTGAGAACCCCTGCTTTTGGCTATTAACCTCACATCACCAGAACTGTACAAACTACCTCTGACCAACATGCGATTAATTACCACCGACTCACTTTGATCTCGTTGAGCAGTGTGAGACAGGTGGCATACTTCGAGTCGTAGAACTTGAAGATTATGTCCCTCAGCTGTGGCTCCAGCTCAAGGAAAAGCTTGAAGGAGCTGAGAGAGCAGACACGAGGTATCACACAAACAGAACCAACAAAACCGCCGATATAAAATCAGTGACATAGGCAGGTAATACATGTTAGGTGTTAATCACCTCCCTCTGACCAAATCAATAAAACAATTAAGGACTAAGTTGGTTAAGGTTAGAACAATGAATATGACCCTGCTACTGCAATGCACACGAGAATCGCATCCAAAGTTGCGCTCAAAGAATGCTTCAAGCTTGTGCGGCCTCGGTGCAACAGGCAGGCATTTGGCTTTTGGCTTTTAAGGAGTTTAATGCCCTAAAGTGGCTCAGGCTATAAGTGGAGGGCTTTGGATAATTTCGACTGCCTGGTGTTCTTTTAACGTGCACTGACATCGCACAGTACACGGGCCTCTAGCATTTCCCTCCATCGAAATGCGACTGCCGCAGACGAAATTGAATCTGCGTCTTTCGAGTCAGCAGCGTAGCATCATAACCACTGAGCCACTGCAATGGCAGCAATAAGCAGACATAATACCTTCATGAACATTCTGAATGACTCAAAACTGCCCTTTTGGCCGAATTCTCAGAACACCTAGGGCTAACCTTCATCACTTCACTGTTTACATTTCGTCGGTCTCGGCAGATGACATAAAGGAGCGAATGAAAGTCCGTAAAGACAAGGTACACACTGAAAATTCTATGCATCGTAGTGATATAGAGTAAGATAGTACAAAACACCACCTGTTCGGCATGTCTCTTCTCACTAAGACGCAAGAAAAGAAAACATTAACACGGCAATTCACCTAAACAGATGTATGAGATATGCTGGACAGCTCCAAGCTCCATGCTAAATGTTTACCTCTTTGACAGGTGCAAGTAGCACACAAAAGCATTATGGGGAAGCTTGGTCAAAAAACTGCATGAAAGCAGCCCAAACTAGGCTCCTTGCTTCCGTACAGTTCTGTGTACCTGTACGACTGCAAACTAAAGGGTGTCAACTGCGGTCACTCTGTGGCCGTTTTTTTCTTCTTTCCCATCCTATTCAGTTCAGACACTATTCACAGCGCTCTAAAACAGCCAAATCATTATGGAAATCCTTCTACCTTAACAGTAGCAAACCCAGCATTTTAGTGATGACTGCAAGACATTAGTCGGCAACCTGAGGAGAATGAACGTTCCGTTGGACGGCACCTCTCGTGTAGGGTTCCCTGAGGGCTCCCAAACTGAGCGGCGATCAGTGTCAAAAACACTCTTGAAGTTTTTAGACGACACTGGCCTTCTGGAAGACTAGTAGAGAACAATCACTCAAATCAGTGACTCAAGGAACTGCCGACTGGCCACTGTAATGCCAATCCCGCCTGTATATTACCATTACCACCACCACCACCACCCCCCAAGACGGAGTAAAAGGGCCACAGCAAGCAAAGCCAGGACAAGTCAAACCAAGAAAAAAAAAAGCAGCCAGACAATGTTGCCCACCTGCTGGAGATGACGTTGCGCAGCAATTCTTGGCGATCGAATGAAGCCAGCGCGCAGAGTCCACCGTACATGGCAACATTGTTCGGGGACAGCATCTAAGATACAAGCAAGAGAAACGAGAGAATGAGGTGAACACTAAATTACTCAGTAAACTCAGAGCAATGCATCAATCCGTTGCAATTCCTCCATTTATTTCAGGTCCAAGCCTAAAAAAACAGAGGCTAAAGACAGTCTAAGGCAGCCGGACTGAACCTTGGTCCTCGCAGCACATCAGGTAAGGTTTGGAAAGGAATCACGACTACACCTGCTGTACCATGAAACAAATGATGAAAGAATCGCAAGACGTTTTCCTCCGCAGTCATTTTCATGCCCCCAGACATTATGGATGTTACTACAGTCAAATCCCGCTTCAACGAAATTCACGGGACCCGCAAAAAAACTTCGTTGAAGCGGAAGCTTCGTTGCCGTGAAATCGGGCCAGAACATTGACAGATTGGAGCAGATAGTTCATGAACGTTGATTTTACAAAATTTTGTCAGTTTTGGTCTTTCACCGATTCGAAATGGGCGTTGTGGCGATTTCCTTCGCACTCTGAAAATCTCGGAGTCGTGTAATAAATGCACTCGATACATCTTCTATCAAAACTAATAATATTTCTCCCGCACACATTTTAAAAGAGCCCTTGCTTTCGTTGTGCGAGAACCCGTACTTAGACCGCGCTGCCTGGAGGCATTTCGGCGTGGACTATGAGCGCGTGTGCCTGCGTAACTGCGCGCTGAGTAGCGGTTTCTGGCACCGCTCAAAGCCAATGCAAGTGAGTCCATGTGGCCGAGACAGAAAGCAGGTAAGAGGAAAATGGAGGGACAGCATTGTGGCTGTGGTCGCTTAATTGTTTTTGCTCTGTCTAACTAAGCCTGTCAGGTCTTGATCTCGCAGTGACCAAGCAGCCACAGCAGCTCCTTTCACTGAATGTTTCAATTAACGCATAGCCTTGTTTAGCCAGTAATTTCTTGCATCCCTCAACCTCCTTCCACGGCTGCCACACCTGTGATTCCATTTTCAAATAAGGAATTGAACAAATTTTCCACTGCTCGGTCTCAGGAGAATATGCTGCATCATGCAACCAGGCAAGGGCTTTTACAATGCAGGAACTGTGCAGCAAAGTAAGTGTCAGAGTCGCCTTCATTGTGCATACAAATCTGAAGACTCACGTCGGGGAAGTCGCAGTGGTCGAAGCTGGCCTGCAGGAAATTCTTGGCTGCCGACTTGTACTTTTTGGTGGCGAGCTCGGCCAGACCAGCGGCGCACCGCAGCTTGGTCACAATGCTTTGGTGCGTGTCCTTGGCGTGGCCCTTAAAAGGGGGAAAGCACGCAGGAAGGGTGAATGACTTACAGGTAGAGTTCGTTTAAAGGTGCACCGAAGAGAATTGAAATATTTGTACTCAGTAAAAATGGATTGTTTAGGATGTTTGTTCAGCAATAGATGCACTTAGCATTTGTAGTGGCCGCATAGCCGACGATGCCAGCTCATGTTGGTGCAAACACGTGCGTGCTGGCTTAGTCGAATACTGTGTGGACAGCACATTATTACTGAAAAAAATTGATTTTTTTTTTTGCTTAATACTCGACTGAAACTTGCTACACCAGGAACGAGGGAGACTCTGTGATCATCGTTTGGAATTAACTGCGTGCAGCCTAGTCTTACAGAGTGCTTGTGAAAATGGCCAATAGTCGCAGTACCTGTAGGTTTCACCTTTCAGCATTTTCTAGCTCATAAAAGGTCCCTTTCAGGCAAAAGTGGCGTCTTTTGCCATCAGAATGTTGCAATTAATCAATCAATCGACACACACCAACTCCAACTTGCCCTCAGTGGCCCTTTAACATAAACATGATGGGACCATGCGGGTCTGATCATCTTGTCAGAAGTTCAGCTGAACAGCAGCTGAGATGATGCCAGGCTGTACAACACAGCACATAAGAGCCTCGAGTGAATCACTACTGAGCTGCGGACTTGGACGAGCCAGGCTCGGCATAAGTCGACTGTCATTTCTGGCTCATGATGAGTCCAGCTTGTCATGTTTTCTGTCACTCTGTGTGCGGCTTAAGGTGAGTAGGTATTGTCCAAATCATTTTTTTGGCTTGCCAACAGATGGCAGTGCAGCTATTATAAATGGCCATTTTAGTAACATTTTCTAACCAAAGAAATGCGTCCGTTAGGGGGTTATTGACAAGGAGCTTGCAAGAAAATACTTAACTATTAAGCACCGCAAAAAAAAAAAACTTCAGAAGTCTTACACACAACAACCTGTAGTCAAAACTTTCAGTTCTCTAGGTTTTCACCTTTTCTGCAACAAATGATCTTGCAACCGAGCTAATTACGTTTACAACTCGATGCTCCTAAAGAAAGTTACCGTTCGAGTTGAATTGCAGAATGTGCCTCAATTCACTGTTACTTTTGGTGTGTGCAAAGCTGTCCAATTACATTCCAGCTTTTCTTTTATACTCTCGCTCTATTTTTTTGGACCATTTCTTTTTACATAACAGCAACCACAGCAACCCACTGGCTATGGGTTGCCAACTGGTGTGGCATGGCTAGACTTCAGTACCGACAAATGTGCACAAGTTCGATGGTTAGCATTAGCTGGCTTTTTTTTTCTTGAACAGCAAAGCTTCTCACAGAATTCGATGAAACAGTTCATGATAAAAAGAGTCATTAGACACCTCTGCCATGGCCGATGGTGAAATCAATCCCACATTCTGCTTTTTCTACAGGTGACATAGCCAAGTACATTGGTTAACTGCCTGGTCCAGTCGCTGACCACGTTCTGTGTGCTACTCTCTCCTTAGGCTTGTGATGCAATGAAGTCTCCACATACAGTAAAACCTCCTTAATTCGAAGTCATTAGAATCACAAAAAATAATCGAATTAATCGGGTTTTCAAATTAACCGACCACAGCAAAAAAATGGGACCCAGGCAAAAAGCTTCGCTGCAGCAATGCACTGCTTTTACTTGGCGAACTTTGCAAATATTGTATATTGCCGCGTGCCACGCAAAAGTCGACCGTCCAGCTCGTAGCCCTTACTGCCCGAAAAGAAAGTTGGCTCCAGAATAAGTCAACACATACCCCCCTCCCCCTGTGCTTCGTCCTGCCGCCGCATTTTGCTTTCTTGTTTCCCACAGGATGGCATCGAGGCGCGCGTGCAACTCAAAGCAACAAACGCGTAACGATGTAATCACAAGAAGGACAGCAGTCTGAAGCCAATGGAGATCAAAGTGAAAAAGCGGCGTTCCACTCTGCCTGCACACTCACGTATGGGCCGACTGACTAGCAGCAACCTGAACCATCAAACTGCAAAGGGTCCTTCCTGTAGTTTCGGATTCGAGCATGACGGGAACGCGCTGGAGAAAGTCAGAATCAGAAATTAGCCTTTGCTTTACTTACCCCTCGTCTAAGGAAGCGACCCCCAGCGCGAACAAGCTAGGTTAAAAAGGCGTGCAATTTGAATTATCTTTGCCGGAACGGATCTGCATACGAACGATTTTTTTTTTATGCATGGAGCCCTATGCATCCTGCCAGAAAGTGACGGCTAGAGCGTGCACTACCTAGCGTTCGTTCTAAACTACCTTAGACCCCAGTTGGCTCTGCAAACAGATTGAGCCCCAATATTAGGATGGTCGTCTTTTTGAAGAAAGGTCGACCTAACCCTCTATCTGCGGCACACCACTCAAGGGAACAGCGCAGGCCAGTACGGCGCACAATCAACCCGTTGTGGGCACGTAGCAAGAATGGTCATGTCACAGTGTCGCTATTAGGCATGTTAAGGGTGGGAGGTGCTTCGATGCTAGCATTTCCAATTCGGCCGTGCCTTGACCAAACGCCGAGAGCCTGCTACTCTAAAACCGGAATCCACAGCTGTGCTGCAGTGAAGCACATCTTCTCTGCAGCCGCGTGCTTCAGCGCTGCGCAATCTATACCAGATAGGTTTTTGAGCTGGGAGTATTGGAGCAGGGGTGCTTCGCCTATCAAACATCGGCATTGCCCTGCAGCGCCACCTTGCAGCTATGGGTTTGCTTCACCAGTTTGCGGTGCAATCAGGATCAGACATCCTCGCATAGCACCCAAGATCTTCGAATTGACTGGGCTGGAGCATGCCGTCGGTTTGAATTATGTGGTCCAATTTACACAAGAAGTTATGGGACTGCAGAAATTCTTTGAATTATCTGGGATTTCGAATTAACGAAGTTTTATTGTACACATGTACGGCCAGGAGC
Organism: Amblyomma americanum; assembly: GCA_030143305.2. NCBI lineage: Eukaryota > Metazoa > Arthropoda > Arachnida > Ixodida > Ixodidae > Amblyomma > Amblyomma americanum. The sequence continues at coordinate 75,261 of JARKHS020026714.1, read as the reverse complement.
AACACAGATCAGTGTTTTGTAAACTACATCACCCATAAACACAAAAATGAAAACCCACGAAAGTAGCACAGACAGGCAAACCTGAAGTTTAACTAGCAAAGCTCCACACTTCAAGCATGGAGATTATGAGCTCGGCTCCCAGCACTGACATGTGGGCTTTTCTTATTTCTTCCTTTGTGTTTCAGCATGTTAAACTCAGTCACCAACCCATCTTTTGGACTGACAAGGATAGGAAAACAGTCTAAACGGTCAAACAGTGCTAGAAAGCGAGCCCTTCCAACAACTGTGGTGTATTGGATGGTGCACGAGGCTGTCTCAATAATTCTTTTCAGCCAAAAAACTCGATCGCTGGCTGCACTTCAACAAGTAGCCACGGTCACCTGTACATTACATATGAAGGTACTACAAAATGAACATGCCAAAAGTATCAAAATGACTTCATTCCCCTTTCATTCTTCAGTTTGTGCCATTTCTATTATAAAACACTATTTTTACTATCAGGAAGGTACAAACACCTCTGCGAACTCTGGGGTAGCCTCCGCCTTGTTGACGTATGTCAGGACGTGGGACCAGTTCTGCAAGTAGATGCTGACCTGGGGAGAAAAGAAAAGAAAAAAAAGGCTGCTCAAGACAAACAGCTGCCACACAGTGTGTTGACAGTGTGGCAGATGCAAATCTGGCAAATTTGCTCTTCTCAGTACTGTTTTATACTCGAGGATTGAAGCCTAGCTAGAATGCCAACTTCGTCAGCACAAGACCTCCAACCCACTCGAGGCAAACTCAAATTTGGCGTCTTCAGCAAGAAGGAAGGTGCTCCTAAATGCCATTCAGCAACATCTCTCATTGGTATCCTCATAACAAATTTATAGGCACTGCGATAAGCTATAACTGAAGTGCGTTCCAGACTTTCAGACTTTGTGGCTTGCTTCCACTTATCCCCACTACTCTAAGCTTAATCCTCGCTGCAACAACAAAGGACCAAACGTAAGTTGTTTCTACAGTGAAACGCCATTCTTCCTAACAAAGTTGTTTCGAAGTTCCCGTTTATTTGAACCGACCCACTCTTCTCATCAACAACAGGTGTACTAAAGGCTCCCCTAAACTCCGACCCTCAACAATTTGAATAATTTCCCTTCAAGGCAAACTAATCTGCCTCAGTAGTTCCGTGGCTTCGGAATTTGCCTGCTGAGCCCAGGGCCACGAGATCGAATCACGGCCGAAATGCAGTGACACCCATGTGGCAGTGCTATATCTGTGCACGTTAAATAAACCCAGGTGATAGAGACTAATCCGAAGCCATCCACTATTTCACCCCTAACAGACCATGTGCTTCTCCAGGATGTTAAACCAACAAACTCGTTTTGCTTTGTCGACTCTGAGAACTCGTTTTGGTTTGTCGACTCTATAAGCTCTTTTTGGTTTGTCGACTCTACAAACTCGTTTTGTTTTGTCGACTCTACCCCACAATTTTGAGGGCAATCACTCAAAGCATACCTTGTTTATCACAGAGTCAGATGATTATAAAGTTGTTATTCACTATCAACAAAACTGTGTTCTCAACACACACAGTCCTCCCGAACTACTAGATGACAATGCACGAGCTGTTCTCCTGGGTTTCAGATTATGGGACCTGTGCCCTTGCATTGCTTATCTCACACCATCATGCCTGCAGAAAAGGAATGATACACTGTTCCTGTGTACAGCCCAAAAAAAACATTCCCGACAACTCCAAAGCATGAAGCAGACTGGTAAGCCCTAAAACTTTGGCAAAAATAATAAAACGGACTGCCACGGAGGTCAAGGAAAGTTTCTGAATGCCCCTGCACGGACATGCATCTTCTAACCATTTCACAGCCGAGCACAAACATGACTTTCCAAGTCTCAGCATGGCAGCTAGCGCTTCACTTGCAATTCTACTGGTGCCATTACACACACTCCAAAACTAGGTCCCACCTGCAGGGCATGCTGTAGTGGTGGACTGTTGACCAAGTCTGACCAGCTGGTGCTCTTTTGACAGCAATCAAACTCTAAGTACACAGTTTGTTTTTTAAAATTTAACGTGCGTGTGAAGAGGTGCCCAACATAACCAAGGAAACTTTCGAGTTCCTCATCATCATGCCGAGCAAATAAACACCAATCGATCCAGGATGTTGCGAAAAAGTTCGATATATCGATAATTCGAAATAAAAAATACGCCCATTAGATGCTTACTTCAAAATTTCGCACATCTTGGACTATTTCCCCGGGATCATGAGAAGTGGGAACTTACATATTTGCTACTTCAAAGTCCACAAAAAATGAAAGCACAGCTCCACTACCACCGCACTTTATTCCACAAGAAAAAAATCCGCGAGGATAGCTTGCCGCTTCTTCTGCACTATGAAGTTCATTAAGCTGTCCTCAAGCTTGTTGATGGTAACCAAATGAGAAAGTCCAGTGCCTTCCATTGCGCCACAACAGCAATGACTGACGCTGAATGCGGATGCAAGTTCAGCTGCAGTGTATGGCGGCTCAGTCTGTTCGCCTGAATCTTCGCCACTGCCTTAATCTGCTTCCTCGGTATCTATGATGTCAGGCACAATCTCAGCATCAGCATGATCTGCGACGGTTTGCACGTCGTCGTCAGCACTGAAAAAATCTTGTGCTGTTACGCCATCTGGGACGGCGCCTGCGAGCACTCAGAGCTCACGAAACTCACTGTCCAGGCGTCCAGCGCAGTCGTCTTCTGTGTCTAGCCACCCGTCATCTGAAGCCACCACAAACCCTGCTTTGCGGAAGCAGTTCACGTACATGGCGACCAACGACTTTTGTAGCGATAGCTACATTACAGTAGCATTTCACGTGGTGCGGAGTAGCTGCCGGCAGCACGGTGCCGTGGCTGATCACGTGGTTGGTTGCATGACCAAGCTCCGCCAGCTGTCGCTATCGCATCACTCCAGCTTTAACCAGAGCTAAACCACCGCCAATTTTTTTCTCGCCGGCCTCCACCCGTCGAATGATGTCTGCCTTTGTTGCCAAGTCCAAATTCTTGCGTTTTTTCACGTTCATGGCTCCCGAACACGCAAATAAAGCAAAAAGACAATGCACGGCACCTCTAAAGTCACAAGCAAGCTCACATTGGCCTTGCGAGCAAAGCGAAAAGAGCGGCCCCCGCACCATACCACACCAGTCACATGCCCAAGCAGCATCGGCAGCAGTGACAGCCAAAATGGCCAAAACGCTGGTGACAGCTAGCTGACGTCGCTTGTTATGGCTGTGCCAGCGGAGTCAGCCAACCAGCATGCACAAATCAGGCACCTGCGGTCAGCGCGGTTTCCCTCTTCCCAGCCCCTTGCATGGCCCTATGGCCATTCCCATATCCGTTCACACCCCACAAAGTTCTCATCACGTGACCCTTGCTTGTGCAGCTCCGCACGAATGTGTCCAAGGCCAGCAACATGCTCGATATGCGATTTCGGGAAGATTGTGACTTCTTCAGGAGAAGCCCATTTGCAGGGGTGCGCAGCGATGGGAAAAGCCCACTTCCAGGGTGGGGCATATTGGGAGAAGCGCACTTTCGGTGGCGTGGCGTGGCACGGAGTTCGATATATCAAATATGGGATGCACGGAAGTTTGACAAACGCAAACAAATTTGCAATACTTTTGCATGGGATTCCCAAGGAAATTTTACAACTGTTCGATATAGGCAATAATTCGATATATCCAGGATCGACTCTATATACCATCAGCAGAACAAATATATTTTAAATACTGAGCCTCAGGTGGTCAACACTGATCTGGAGCCCTGCACTACACAGCATGCCTCATGATCCACAGAGTTTCCTTTGACATAGGTTATCAATTTTTTAATATTTATAACTGAAAAACAAATTAATCACAAAAAGCTACTCAGGGTTATAGTATGTGGACCTCAAAAACTTGACATAAAGCAGTTCCTTTACATGTCATTTTGACTGTTACCTCATTATGATCATATCGCATACTAATGACAGTCGGTGGTCAATTGGAGTGACAAAGCGGATACCAACTGAGGGAAAGAAAAATGCAACTGAGACCGAGGTTGGCTGATGATAATGAAAAGACACCAGGCTGACATAAAGTCCAATTACAAAAATTTCTGTACTTTGCGTACCTCAGTACTTCATTTATCTCAAAATTTTCCAGTTTTCATGACTTCAATTTACTGAGGGCTAAGTGTACTATACTGTTATGCAACAAACCGGTGTAACGGACATTGCCAACAAGAGCAGCAGCAGTGCAGCAGAGGCATATGTGCTATGAAAGTAAACAGCTACCTTTTCCTCTAATGAGCTTGCATAACAAGTTATACAATTCTCTTCTGAACCTCCTGGTCATTGAGGGACAACATAAACACAGCGAGAGACAACAAAAATCTGAAACCCTGCTTATAAAGGCCTCTCATATAACAAATAAAAACCTCCCTCCAGGCCGCCGCAGTGGCTCAGTGGTTATGGTTCTCAGCTGCTGGTATCAAACCCGCGAAGATGCGGGTTTGATCCCAGCAGCGGCGGTCGCATTTCGATGGAGGTGAAATGTTCTAGACCTGTGTACAGTGCAAAGTCAGTGCATGGTAAAGAACCCCAGGTGGTCAAAATTATCGGAGCCCTCCGCTACAGTGTCCCTTATAGCTTGAGTCGCTTCGGCATGTTAAACCACGTTAGACCAAACCACCCTCTCCAGTACTTGTCTGTTATTAAGGAGTTCAACTGTATTCTCATGGGGGTACAACTAGCAATCGATACACATACCTTGATGACGTTGAGGCACATGTTGACGACATGCCGGCTACTGGTGCAGTAGTCACGTGCCCTGGAGAAGCACTTGAGGGCATTGTTGAGGTCTCCGCAGTCGAGGTAGTGATCACCCAAATCATCATGGCCACGCCTGAAAGGGCACGTGTGTTCACAGAGCTCTCGTCGGGCTTTCATCGCATGCCAGCGCCACAAAATTACTACAGTAAAATCTCGTTACTACGAACATCAGATTAACGAAATTTTCAGATTTACGAATTTTTTTTAAATCCCCGCCAAAATGCATATACTTTCAATGTAAAAAACTTTCAGTACTACGAATTTCAAATTACCGAATATTTCAGAATAACGTATGTAATTTAATCTCGCATTCGTTGCAAGACGCTTCGTTATTACGAAGTTCCGTCGAAGTTCCGTACCAAATCCCTGAAGCTGATGCCTGTCACCATCATCATCCGAAGCATCAGCTATGCGCTGGGGAACTCGTTGCAACGGATACAGCCCCAGCGTATCACCATCACGCGAGTGTCGCGTTGAATGAATATAGGCTAGGCGGCGCAAGCTGCCGCCCGATACAAAAGGTAAGGCCATTATCATCCATCCAGCGTGTGGTCACATACTGCGCAGTAGTCTTAAGCCTATTCAGTGCAGTGTCACCACGTCGACAGCGAACGTTAGGATCTGCAAAGTTATCGGCGCTGTGATTGTGTTGTGCATTAGCTTTGCTGACAATGAGTTCTCCTGGCCCCCGCGTTAAAAAGAAGCGACGCCGGTTTTCGCTTAAAGAAAAAGCGGACATTCTGTCGCAGCTGCTGGAAAAAAGCAAGCGGACTTGTGCAGGGAGCTTGACATTACATCGTCAACAATGGCAACGATGCTCAAAGATCGGGACAAGATCATAAAACTACATCGAGAGTCGCAGCTGGCTCCCTCAAGAAAACGTCTGCGGCTGGGCAACTACCGTGAACCGCGACTTATGTGGACAGCAACTTTCGAATTATGTGGATAGCGACAGCGCGGCGGCTACATCCGCGGAGCTCACCACCGAAGACATCGTGAATCAAGTGCGTGAGCAAGAAGAATGTAGTAGCGACGAAGACGATGCCGACACTGGATCAGCGCACGAAGAGGAAGAGATTGATTCCGGTTCGGATGTCCTAGTCTTTCTAGAGAAGACCCGATCATTCCTCGGGCGCTGCAAAGATGTCCCCGATGATGTGCACAGGAAGGTCAAGGATGTGGAGGCGTCCGTCCTGCAGCGCTTGTCTACTCGCCAGAAGAAGATAACAGACTTCTTCAAGCAATAAATTGTAGTTAAACTGTGCCCAGCGTTACCGTTTATTATTTACTTACCAACACGTAAATCTGCTGCAAAGGTACGTAATTTTAGTTCTTGTGATGCATTACTAACATGAAAATAATGGTTTTTCAGTACTACGATATTTCAAACTAACGATTTAAATTCGACGGTCCCATGAAGTTCGTTGTAACGAGATTCTACTGTACACTGTAACACAAGCTATGCATACAAATGTAACAACATCCTTTGGCAAAGAGAAAACAAATGGAAGGACATTTATTCTCTGCAGCCTTCCATTGCCACCACAGAATGTATGACATCCTTGACTGCAGCGACTTGTGTTGCCATGACTTCAGTTCTTTCCTCAGTCATGCATCAGTATAAATGCATGTAAAGGCCACACTTAGCGGCATTTAATCTACACTGAACAGTCTTCAGTTGCCAAGCCTTCCGACTCCCGAGCCGGTGCTGTGCTCCAGTGCACACTCATCCCAAAAGAAGTCGTCTTCAATGCCGTCCGAACTGCTCGAGATCTCAGTCACCTGGACAATGCGGGTTACAATGTCTGTAGACACAAGAGTTCCACGCAGACAAGATGGTTTGGTTCATGGGGGTTTAACGTCCCAAAGCGACTCAGGTTATGAGAGACGCCGTAGTGGAGGGCTCCGGGAATTTTGACCACCTGGGGTTCTTTAACGTGCACTGACATCGCACAGTACATGGGCCTCTAGAATTTCGCCTCCATCGAAATTTGACCGCCGCGGCCGGGATTGAACCCGCGTCTTTCGGGCCAGCAGCCGAGCGCCGTAACCACTCAGCCACCGCGGCGGCGTAGACAAGATCCATCCAAGCACAGCCGCTTTCACACGCTTGCAGTGTTCAAGAGCAAACTCTACTACTTTCAATTTAAAGCTAGCTGTGTAGCTATTAGGCACCGTATAAACACATGTAACGGCCGCACCCGTGTATAGGCCGCACACAGTTTTCCCCAAGGAAATATAACCAAAAATAATATTCCTGTAAGGGCCGCACCCAAACTTTCCATGACCCACGCCGGAATAGCCTTCGAAATGCACGTGCCGTGGCCTCCACAATCAGCTCCAGCTGCGAGCAATGTCGCGCTTGATTGCGGAGGCAACGCATGCGCACAGGAGCTTCCAAGTGCCGCTTACGGATGGCGCCCAAGGCGGCGGTTTATCACCATCATCAACATTTTCTCCGCCGTGAGCTCCCGCTATCCATATCGGCATCAGTCTCACTAGCTCCATTGTGGCTGTCAAAGGCACGGGAGTTGAGGTAGCGTGGTAGTTTGCTGAGCGTTGCAGTTTTAGCACTATAAGGCAAGCACCTTAACAGCCACACAGCTGGGAGTTTGCTATCGAAGACGGCAAGCGTGCGGCGGGCAGGAAATTCAATGTGGCCAATAAGTGCGTCCGACAATAGTGCAACCAAAATGATGCACTGAGGAACACAAGCTGCCAAAGGGAGGTTTCCGAGGCAAGCCGTGCAAGTTTCCTGAACTGGAAGAAGAGCTCCTCTGCTAAGTGATGGAAGTGCGGACCAACGGCTACGCGTTGACAGCAGAAATGCTGCGTGACTTCTTGTGAGATGAGCGTGCACCGGAGCACAGCACCAGCTTGGAGTCGCAACACTCCGTGAGTGACGATTGAACATAGAATAAATGGCGTTCCTTCTCTGATAGGTGTGTTCTTATTTAAAAGAAATTTTTTTTTCGTACATCGCGTGTATGGGCCGCACCCCGAAAATTGGCCCTCAAATCTGGAAAAAAAAAGTGCGGCCCTTACACGCGTTTATACGGTACTTGCCCATCGTGATAAGTTCCAACGCTTGGCAGCAGTTCATGAAAAAAAAAAGAATGCAAACAGCGCATCAAAAGTCACAACTCACGTGCAGTTGACACGGCAAAAAGCTGGTGCTTGTGATACTGATATGAATAGTCGGAGTTCGAAGACAAAAAACAGTGACCTATGGCCTGGTGCCCCATCTACGGGCGGCACCTGGAAGCTCCTATGCATGCCCATTTCAAAGGATATTCTTGCATGGGTCATTGAAAGGTTGCATGCAGCCCTTAAAAGAATTTTTTTTAATAAATCCCTTGAAAAAACAGGGCGTGGCCGATACGTGGGTGTTTATGTTCTCATCTACACAAAACCTCATTTTAGTAGACTGTTCACCTGTGACATATGTTCACCTTCAAGATGCGCAATTACAGGTCCTTATTCCAGAGCACCCTACTGCTTTGAGCAATTCAAGTCAAACAACTGCGACAACACAGGAGAAACACAGAATTCTCAGTTATTTCTACGTCCCCCCTCCCCCCTCCTTTCCCTTGAGATAATGTGGCATGTAGATTTGCTGAGGAGTCACATCGTTTTTTGAACATCATGAACAGCATGGCATACAAGCACTTCAGCTCAGGAACACTGCGACTTGATGTTGTATTGGTTTTACGGCACGTAAGCAACTAAGGCTATCATGTGAAACGCTGCCTTGAAACTTCGATTTCTGGTCTAGCCTTATTTTCATACCAAATATACAGCAGTTGCTCTTATCAGACAGTTTTAAGCTACAGAAAGTCATCACAGCTGAATTTATTCATTCTTTGAAGGCCTCTGCCTTCGCAAGCCCTTTTTGCACAAGGGGGGGGGGGGACACAGAGTGAAGGAGACAGAGAAGCATTGTTTCTGTAGTGCTCCGCTCTACATTGTCCCTGTGTTGTTTTCATCAGCTACCCACGCCCAACTTCGTTCCCGTTTTGCTCAAACAGCTTACAGTAAAGGCCTAAAGGCCAGCCTACATTAGTGCAGCTGCTACAGCAACACAGGGACTGTTCATGGCGGCACAGCAGTACAAGAAGACATTTTGGCTAACTTTTACCTTATGCTCTCTTTGATAGAGTTGCTCTTGTAGTTCTTGAGGTCTGTGTCAAGCTTCTCCAGCTTGAGGGCTGCCTTCTTGCTGCGCGTCTCAATCCATTGGCTGTCCAGGGGAGGCACCGCTCCCGAACCACTGCCGCTGCCGCCAGTCACGTCAGGCAGGTTTGGAGTGCTCCTGCAAGCGAAGAGAGTTGAGAGATAAATGGTTTGTGGAGGGTTTAACGTCCCAAAGCGACTCAGTCTATGAGGGACGCTGTACTGAAGGGCTCCGGAAATTTCGACCCCCTAGGCTTCTTTAAAGGGGCTCTGAAATGCTTTCTGAGGAGCGCACATTAACTCACTTAACCACTGCACTGCGTTGCCATGAAAACCAGAGCCAAATAATACTCTTCTACATGCAGCAGACGACCCACGATCACGCGTCAAAGTTGGCGAGCCCTTCTCGGCGACTTTTTCATGCTCGCACCCTCCTCCGTCCCCCGCATCTGCACAGACAAGGTGAGAGGTGGCCATTGGTTAGATTCTTGCAGACGTCAGGCCGCTACCGTGGCCGCGGCCAATAAGCCGCTTAGCTTCGGCGGGTCGGGAAGCTCCGCTCGCAGAGGGGGGTCGACGAAGGAGCGCCTACCTTCCAGCGTGCAAAAAGTGACGAGAGGAGAGGGAAAGGCGCGAAGACGCCGAAATTCAAATTTTAACTACAGATAACTCAGCTTCTACAAAGCGCATTTAAAAAATCCTTGCTGGACACTATTCGAGAAGCGGCGTGCTTCAATATCCCAGGCATGCCGCAACTTTATTAGAGACCCCTTCACAGCCCCTTTAACATGCACTGACATCGCACAGTACACAGGCTTCGAGCATTTCACCTCCATCAAAATTCGACAGCCGCGGCCGGGATCGAACCCGCGCCTTTCAGGTCAGCAGCCGAGCACCATAACCACTGAGATGGGCGGCTCAGTGGTTATTGTGCCATGGGTCACTGCCAAGGGTCATTCCTTGCAAACATCACAGTCAGAGCAGTTGCGGCTCTGGATGAGTACCGACTGGAGTTCCACTCACCCCACAGCCTCAGTGAGCTTCTTGTGGATCTCCTGGTATTTGCCAATGTTGTAGGTGTTCTGCACGTGGGTCAGCGCCATGCGAAGTGCCTCGACCCGTAGTGATGGGCAGTGATCAGCGATATACAGCAGTCGGTAGAGCCGAGCAAGGCCAGCATAGCTGTTGGCGTGTGCCTCTAAATCCTGCAAGCGATGAACAACACATGTCAGGGAGGCATAATGCTCACCGGTGGTCAGATCACAGCCATAGCGATAAAGAGTATTGATCTTGAAATACACCTGCTGCTTAGTTTATATGTACTGTCACTCTCAGAAGTTGGTTTATAAGGTTGAACATCTCGACACGACTCAAGCTATGAGGAACATCATTGTGGAAGGCTCAGATAATTTTAACCACCTGGTGTTCTTGAACGTGCAATGGCATCGCGCAGTACACAGGCCTCTAACATTTCGCCTCCATTGAACTGCGACTGCCATGTCTTTCGGATCAGCAGCTGAGCACCATAACCACCGGGCCACCACGGCAGCTACTATCAGAAGTATAAACCACTTGAAAAATATGAACACTAGCTTAAGGATACTATGCCACTAGTTTTTACGTTCTCAGATCACAAACAAGCTAGTTGGCCACCGCACACTTCTGCCTTGGTGTGTCACAGGTTTAAGTTAAACTGCACGGAATTCTAAATGACCTAAGCATGTAGTTAATCTAAAGAAAAGCATTCCGTTTTGCCAACACACCTTTCTTACCGGATTTGTTAAAGCATCTAGCACAACTCTAAGCCCAAGCAAACACCGTCTAAAGGCACAGGGTTTATAATTCCCATAACAGAACAGCCCCAATTAAGCCGCAAGCTGTAATGAAAAAGGCAGAGAACAAAAATGAGGCGAGGGGGGTTCAGTTGGTAAATGCTTGCAAGAAGGTATCTTGTAAACAAGGTGCACTGCCGCTTAACAAAGTTTGTGGGGATAAAAGAAACAGTTACACTGCCTTGCAAAAATACTGAATGTCTACAACATAACCAGAGCATTTCGTGTACCGCCGTCCTAGACCAGCATGCGACGACTTACTTCTCGTTTGCATTTATATAAGATGACTCGAACTGTGGCAAGAGGGTAGTGCATCCCCATCTTAACTTTCATGCCTACGTAAATCAAGAGCATTACAGTCGGAGACCGAATCTAAAGTCGCGCTCACTGCCAGCAAACACAGCAGTTCACAGCCAACTCACCAAGGATGGATTCTCAACGACGTAAGTCTCTTCTTCAGCGGCTTCATTCTCCTCCGGAGGCGCGTCCACTTGCATTGGCTCCACTGAACTCTGCTGCTTTCAGGCGTTCCAGGGAGCATGCAGAAACGCGCATTATGGTCGAGGGTTCTCGTAACACGGCAAAAGCAAACCTGTCATCCCGCCACTACCTACAGGCTGTACGACCTCGCCAAAGCACACGCTTAAAGGGCCAATAATCAAATAATTACGGGGCGGAAATTTTTCGCGCAACACACTGCACAGTACCTGCTTGAAGGTAGCGATAACCAAACCGTATCCCCTAGCACGTTACGTTAAATGGGACTTTGTAGACACTGTAGAAGCGGATAATAAACACCGTGCACTTCAATAAATGTAATTAAATGTAATTAAAGCAGTTCTCATACGAACAGCGGTGAGCGATGAACGAAGACCAGTGTTTGTAATCGCATGAAGGAAGCGGTCAGCTCGCACGCGCCAGTCCGGCGGCTAAAGCATTTAAATCACTCGCTCAAACCTCTCAAGAGCAAATCTAATCGAGGAATAAATTTACGTTACGTTAAAATCAGCTAATACAGAATGATTCTTAGGTGAAATGACATTATATGGGCACTCCTCACAAATTGAGCTCCCAACACTGCACGAGAACTTAGTCAACCCGATACAAAAAGGTGCTTACCTGGAATAACATCGTTTGTTGAGGAACAGGCTGTGGCATAACGAGCTAAGACCGCTGGACAGTAAGGCTCATCGGTGTTTTGTTGGCGCGGCTCTAAGCAGCTGCAAAAGCAATTCCACCAAGAAATATTTCGCACAACAAACTATCCACCGGCCCTCGAAACCTCACCAAATGCCAATGAGCGATCGCAGCGCCAAATGCTACTAGCGGTTGCGACAAAAACTAATAGGTGTCCATCGCAGCAGCACTTCGCAATGTGGTTTGGTTTCGGTTACGGTTTTGTTTACGTTGGAGCATTGTTCACGACTTTGTTGATAAATTAATTTTAAGCATTTGACAGTTACTCTTACAGAGGAATTATAAAACCGTACCTGGCCTGGAGTCATTGTTGCCGCTTCTATCTTTTTCTTCCTGAACGTGTTTTGAAGAATTCCTCTCCGAGTCATGGAATCTTCGTGCGAAGCCCTTGCACAGAATGCATGGTAAAATTGAAGTTATTGCACAACGTGTGTTCTGCCAACCGCTTTATATGTCTTCATATACACAGTCTATCTTACATGATTCAACGTTGTACCATACGTTCGCTGTTTTTTGCACTGCAGCGCGGCTTTGAAACTTCCAAGCAGTGTGCCCCACATTAGTCCGGCACTTTCGTAGGCATATGTTATCAGTTAAGAGGAAATGTTACACAAAATTGTCAAGCACAATGGTCACTAAAAGCAGCTAAAAGCATGAGAATCCGCACAAGCGTCTGGCTGGACACAATATTGCTTGCACGTTTTTCAACCGAGCAGTTCGAGGTGCGTCATGCGACTCATAAGCAAATAAAAAGCCAGGAGCTCGATATCGTGGCAGCATAGCATCACAATATATAAAAGCGCCACTTCTTCGCGAGCTACCGAGAGAGCGTAACAAAAAGAACGAGCTGAAGCCGGTCGTTTTATCGATTCTATAGCGTGCTGGAATCCCGCGTTTAGGTGACAAACACGTTCGTTCTGGCGTGCGAAAGTGGCAGAGGTAAGCAGGACATAGAACAGCTGTTCCCCGCCCCATTGATTGCTGGAGGGCGGCCCCGTTGGACGGCCTCCCGTCACGCCTTCGCTTCGCATGTTGCGCAGTTTGGGACACGGCGTTGAAAAGTCCGTGCACATGTTCTTACATGTGCCTCGACTGCAAGGACTGTTGTGACGGCCATGTTTGCTCCTCCAAGAAGGTAACCGTTACGACTAATTTAACTAACGATAACGCGCTTTTAGATGTCGTCATTACGTGTTGTAGGCAAGGAGGTTAGTCGGTTGTGAATCTGGAGCTGCAGTCGCCATAGCATTTACCGTCGTTTAGGCTTAACTTTCCGCTGTCACAATTCCCCGTAGGTTCGGGTGCTGAAGAGGGCGACGCAACCCTAAATTGCGAGTCCTTGTCAGAGAGGACGAAGAAAAATATGAAAATACAAAATCAGCTGAAGTTATATCGGTGGAGATGATGTACTAACGGTGGTATTTTTTCTTATATCTTGTTCCTCAGAACCGTTAGTTCGGGAACGTTCGGAGCTTCTGCATCGTCGGCAGTGCGACCAATTTACCATACATGGAGCAGGTAAGCAGGAGTATACCAACAACAAGCTTTATTTTTTTTCAATGCTTGTTTATTTTTCGGCGCATAATTAAAAGCGGAAACGAAGTGTCACTGCGAATGAGTTCAAATGCACCTGCTGCATATGACTGTTCAACAGTTAAGAGTACGTGTAACGTGGGACAAAAGAAAAATGTCGGCGATCGATTCTTCCTGTCGTAATCCTTATTTAGACGCGACGCAAACCCGGAATATGAGTGTCGTCCCCGCAAAATAAACGTACCGGAGCAAACGTGCCTAAAGCCATATCCAATCGATTAGAGTCGTCGGAGCATTCATTACCTGGGTAGCCTTATTTGCCCTTATACGTTATTTTCTTACACAGTCGAGCGCACTTGTAACGAACCTGCAGACGGTCGTGCGGATTGCGTTCGTTGTATCGGAAGTTCGTGTTAACTAGACTTCCCCACATTACACCAATAATGTTGAAGTGGCCTGGCAATTGCTTCGTTATAGACGTAGCTTCTTTATAGTCCGTTTTGACAGAATTTCGAAGGGGAATCGTCATTCCTTCGTTATATACATTATTTCGTTATACACCGGTTCGTTATAGCGAGGTTCGACTGTTACAAAGTCAGACAGCAGTGCCGTTTATTTCTTTAAAAATCCGTTATGCGCAAGTCTGTTTCTCCAAAGTAGGCCTTATAACGGCGCTTTCGAAGCTTTCCAGCGCGGTCACGTGCTGCTTGTTCAGATGCTTGCTGCCGACACGCTGCTTTCGACGCATGACAATGCTAATCTCGATTTAAGCTTTCGCGGCAGGCGCTGATAGGTCGGTGTCCTCGTCTCCGATAATCGGCAGGCTGTGACGAAGCTACCACAGCGCACGTGCGCGCAGCACTCACTGCCGTCCGTTGGCATTCTGCCGGTACGTTGCAGCAGTCCAGAAGGTGGAGGGCCGATTGGGAAGGCAACGTACGCCACGTGACGAGCTGTGTCAGCTAGACACTCGCATTCAAACTTTTCAAATCACTGCCATGGTTGATCGCCAAGCTTTGTGCAGTAGTTTCGTTTTCTAACCTGCCGCTGTTACGCGGCCTGGAAGCACGTCGGCCGGCGGTGGTCTGGAGTAACAATGACCTCATTTTTTTACTGCCTTTCTGGGGGTCGCCACGTTGTTTCGTAGGGCGGGGGGGGGGGGGGGAGACTACATAGCTAATGGAAAACTAGAATGATGAACCGGCACTGTGAATCAGTTAATTGTTTCGACGTAATCTCATTTCTGCTAAATGATTGTCAGCTGAGGGAAGTGTATGATCAGAACTACTTTAAACCGGAGTGGCACCTCCTCTTGATCTGCTCAGCCTTGCCTCTCGTCTGTAGTGCTCTGTTGCTCTGTCTTTTTGAGATGTACTTCGTAGCGTTTCCTAAAAGCTCTGTCAATAGTTCATGTGGATAGGAAATAATTTCAGTGCATTAAATACCATGTTTAAAAGAAGCGTTTTCGTGGCCTATATGGGTTACGTGCTTGCCTCGGAGTCTGAAGGTCCTTGGCTTATTTCCTCGCACTTTCGGAAAAATATTCATTTTTCTTTGCTGATGGCGTCACCGGGTTTCTGGACTCCACTTTATTTCATGGTCTATTGCTGACGTCATGCGAGTCTATGGTGAAGTCATCTGGTTTTTTGGTACCACTGCTGCGGGACAACGCTGGGCGCCGGGTTTCGTTGCCAATGAGCCATATAATGCTTTCGCATTAGTAAAAGCGAAAGCATCTAAAGAACATAGAAAACTGTGTCAAAACCCACTGCTGTTTCTAAATTAAGTGAATTTCATTTTCTTGCGTGTAATATTAAAATAATACAGATAATATTTTATGTCGTTTCCTTTGCACGAACAGAGCAGATTCCAGATCCATGGACTCCATCAAGCCCATGCTGAACAAGGCTTACAGCCAAAACCGGGACCTGCGGATAGCCAAAACACACAGCCCTGTAAAGCGGTCTACTTTTGGCTCCAAAGTGAAAGCTAAGTGAGAGGATCATCAAGCTTACTTTTGCTTGCTGTTTGGGCGGCATTTTTGTCTGCAGCATTGCCATTAAAAAGCTGAAGAGGCACGTCTAAAGTCAAGGGAAATCGTAACTATAGCGTGAAGACAATTTCAGCGTGATTAGAGGGAGCAGGCACATGTAAACTCGAAACTATATTCAACGAACTGACTCAAATGGCACGTCGAGAGTGCTAATAACTTCGTAGTCTTGTAACAAGTTTTGTCGTGCCGTGGCCAGTAAAAAGCGACTAACCATTAGCCAGTCTGGCATATTACTGCTCGTATTTAATGTCTTTATCATGCACGCCGTGTGGCTACAAAGAGTTTTTAACACTGAAGAAGTGGCACTGATCAACCTTATGTTACCTTAAATCGCAAGCCGTATTGGAGCATTCTAAATGCATCAGCGACTCAAACTGCAGTGATGAGGTTAAAGGCACAATAGGGACAAATTTATGTTAGCCTTAATTGGTAGGATACCGCGTTATGACCAAATGACTACTCTCCCAAAAAATGCTACTTTTATAAGCTAGAAAAGACAAAAAAAATGAAGTACATCTGGCGCCCTCACCGGCCGATCTCATAAGTAAATCTTATTATTTGCTTATGAAATTTACCGTACCTTTTAGGTGGAGACGTCACGAATGCGAACCGTGAGGCGGGAAAGCTAATAAATTTTCTCAAACATAAGTGCGCCTTTGCTGTCGGACGAACGTTTAAATACCCACAAAGAAACAGAATTATTATTTTTTTTTAAGGAGAACAATAATCCGATGAACTTGTACACAGGGTCCCGTTAATACAACGTCCTTTCCTTAATTAGTCACTTTAGGTCATTGATTCGCTGAGATAACGCGTCTATTTCCTCCCGAGATCCAGAATGCGAATTAGGTCATATTTTTTTTCAAACACTTAGCTTCAAACAATTTGTGTTTCGAAATATGAATGAAATACCTTTCGCAGCGTTTCGATAATCTGTGTTCTGAAATGTGAATGAAATATCTTTTGCAGCGTTTCGAACTATTGGCTCTTTACTAGGAAACATCAAGCACAAACTACCCGAAATGCACAGAATAATTAGAGTCCCCTCCTTGCTCAAAAATATGGGCTTACTACATGTGTTGGTTACGCGTTTTGCCAATAAGTGACAAAAAGCGTTAAATGAAAAGTTATCAGTTTCACCTATCTCTATAACTCCGTTGGCAGACGAGAAACCAAGCGCAATAGCTGCGTCACAGCTCTAGTATGTAGTATTGAGCAAATCAGTATCATTTTGCATCCATAATTAGGAGGATACATATGAAAATTTGAAGGCAAATATCTCGGTACACGCGAGTGCTAGACAAATTCTATCAAACGGAGTAGTTTAGAAATGTGACGACCTACAATTTTTGATTATAAACATGCACTGTATCTGCAGTGAGTGAGAAGCTTAATTTATGCTTGCAAACATGAGATTATCTGGTGTCGGCGTGGTCACAGAACCTACGTTCAAAAAGAGCTTTCGTACACTGCTGATCTCATTTTCTAATTCTCAAAGCCTTTTTATGAACACCCTGTATTTCAGGTTATGGCATAATTTTATCTAAAAAAACTGAAACTCTTTGCATTTTGCACAAAGCTTCGCTGTATTCAGTCTTTCAAGAAATAAGACTAGTGGCCAGAAGTTCAAAACATTGTCAACTGCTTACATTGTTCTGTGTATAACGCCCTAAACTCAGCGAAAGCTGTCTGTACTTCAGCTATAAAGTCTAAGACCAGCAGTAAAATCTATGACCTACAAACTTTGTGGTAACCTGGGCTACCACAACAGTCGCGACGTGCGTACGGCAAAAGTGCCTGGGGCTGGCCACGCGATGACACAAGACCATCACGTGATTCGTCACGTGGCCGGATGTTGACGGTCTACGCCACAACATCCGTTGGGAAATACTCCGTATAACAGCTGTCGCTGTAAAAAAAAAGAAACAAACCGTGGTTGAAGCAGTCCAGGCGTTTAGTACGGTGATAAGTGCTGATTCATCTCGACTGTGCTTGGGTGGGGGACAGGCTGCTTGACCCGCTGTTCCTGATCCGGCTGTTGATCACGGTGGCTTGCGTCGCTGGCTTCACGTACCAGGCGACCGACTTCTTCATCATGTACTTCAAGTTCCCCACCACCACCAACATCCGCGTCGAGTCCATGAAGGACCTCGTTTTCCCCGCCTTCACCGTCTGCCTAAGCAACTGGCAAGAGTCTTTTTTGTGCTTTATGTCTTCCATATATACTCTAGATCGCATGCGGAAGCCTTGACGTTATCCCGTGCTCTTGAGCATAATCACCAGCAACATTGACGTTCATCGACGTTTATAAATAGAACGTGCAGTCGGCAGCGAAAGTTTACAGGCTGCCTGTGCTCGCGGAATAACTTTATCGCAGTACTTCCTCGCGACGCAGTTGTCTGAGGCTGACATTGACGCCAGCGGATGAAGCATGCGAGTCTGTTCATAACGGGAGGAATTTTAGGCAACTCCATGGCTTGCTTGATCGACGAAATTAATTTTTTTTTCTGCATGCCCGCATCCCGGAAACTTTTGCTTCTGACTGTACATTACAAAACTATATATACTCCTAGGACACACACACACAAAAGATTACACTTCTGACTGATACTTTCGAATATTTCATTACAGACTGGTCGATGCGAAAACTGAGTCCACTGAGATAGAGTTGGTGATAAAAAGTGATATAATTTATTTTACATCTGTTCATTCAGATAGAAGCTCAACATTATGTTTACGGGGAGAAGCACGGCGTAGTAGCAATAATAGCCTCTAATTAGATTTTAAATATATGTTTTTTTCTGTGCAAAAATTTATTTCAAAACTTACAGAACATTGCCCTGTTTCCGCAGTAAATATTAAGACAGTACCAATTACGGGAGTATTGTGTAGTTTTTCTGTGAAATTACCGAATGTAACAGCAGCGAATGCTACAGCAGCGAATGCAACCGCAGCGGACTATTATCGTTATTGAAAAGGGAGAGTTAATCATGCACTACAGTTGAGATCTGGTAAATGAGTTTTCACGTATGGCAAGCTCTTCTTGATTGCATCACCTCAATAATCATGTTTTTTTTATCCTCAGTTTCTGTATTGGCCACACATGAGGAATGCGTGCGTACGAAGATTTACCGCTCGTTTGTCTCCCACCAGAAATATGGAGGGCATCCAGATAACTTCCGGCATTCAGTCTTAAATGAGAAATGAGATTACGTTCTTTTGTTCCGCTAATGTTTTGAATGGAATGAGCCGACAACTGCAGAAGAGAATATTAGCAGACAAAAATATCAGGTTTTAATGCTTTTTTTGATTGGTATATCCTTGGCATTGGTATATATTATATACATTACCTTCATCCACGGCGGAAAAAGTCAGCAACGTTGTTGTTGTTGCCTGGGAACGTTGGCGAGCCTCGCTGTAAATACTTGGTTTTTTTTTCTCATTGCGCATTTTCAGCAGGAGAAGCTGCTTCAATAAAGGCAGAAGAAGGTCAACGTCCACGTTTTCGCGAGTCAATTATTTATTTTTTATTCGATTTAACCACCCTTCATTTTTATTGCGTCCACCTCACACTGCTACCGCTCTTATATTTTCTTTCTGCAACCATCTGTTCTCCTCAAAATTTGGGGGATACTTAATTACAGAACGTGTGCGATGCGATAGCCCAGCGCCACTTGACGCCTGAGCGTGACGAACTTTCGTTCTGGTGATGTCACTTCCAGTCTGTCCTTACTCTTGATTGGTCATATGACGCACACGTACACAGTAATTGCCTCACAGATAAGTCACTTTTAACCTGATAAGTTACTTCCGGTCTTTGTCATGAGTCATGACTGGTCATATGACTCATACAGACTACACAGCTGCCGCACATAACATCACGGAACCTCCATACACCATACGCCACTACGCATTGCCTAGGCCTCGGCGTGACATCACGGCGTAAACGCAAAATGGTCCGACGGGATCCTTATGCTGTCTCATAACACATTCTGTGTGACATTACATGCAAACTCAGAGAACTGGCGCTTGTTTTGATTTCTACCCGCAGGATCGACATGAGGAAGGTGTGCGCAGACGAGAATCTGAAGCAGCACTGCAGTGGGAACGAGACATCGGTGAGTTGCGTAGGAGGATGCATACTATACCCCACTCAAAGCGCTCAGTGCTGTGGGAACTAGATATGGCATCAGCCGAGCAGATGCCAAATTAAAGATTGTGCCCGCACCTGAGAATGGTTCAACAGCGACCGTTGGCAGACCAGTGTTGTCCACAATGCTCAATCCAATGCGGCGGGCAAGGCGTCGGCCGGTCGCGACTCGTGTTAAAGTGACTCCAGCTGCAATCAGGTTGCTCGTGAGACGTTAATGAGTCACGAACAGCATGGCAGCAGGCAGCGAGCTTCTCATATGACGTGGAAGTCTCGGATTTGATCTTAAAAATATAAGTTACATATATGTCTCTCATGTGACGTGCTTGTTTAGAGAAGCTGCGCACTAACTACAGGTGCTTTGAGTAAGGGGACGATGCCGCAGTTGGGGGAGATGCAGTGTTATGTGGGGACTGGGTCGGGTGAGAGCGGGGTCACTGCTGTTGTACACTTGCTGCCAAGGCGTATGCAGCATGTATGTGCTCATGGCAGCGTTGGCGACTTGGTCGGCTGAATAATGTGATGAATGTTGAGGTGTCAGGACATATAAAATCTCGGAGAGTGACAAGAGGGGAAATGAGTGGCGACAAGGTAATCGGGTGAAGCTTCTAGAGCTGTTGTTGCGGTGTACCCAGCCTCATCTTCAAAAACAACTGAAAGCTGCTTAAACAGCAGCTTAAAAAATTCAGTAGGATTTTTAACAGTTAAACCGAGTAGAAGTGCGAAACCATGCGTTTAGCCTGGTTGGCTCATGGTTTTGCTTTGCTGGGTCGTCGGCACATCTGGAGACGATATTAGTTCGATAGTAGGAAGGGTAGTTTATTGGGACGTGTGAAGCGCCGGCGAAGACGATTCTTGCTCAAGTAATCGATGAAGCAGCGGGGCGAGAGTTGTTGTTGTTGTTATTAGCCTATCAAAAGGCGGGGCGAGAGGCAGGGTCACAAGGAGCAGTTCTCCAGCACGAGCTTCGCTGTTGTTGTTGTTGTTGCTTTAGAGAACATGGCACAGCCGGCTGTCTCAAGAGCTTCGTGATCGTTGGCGTCAGCGCATGATAATATTCTTCATTCCAATAGTATTATTTGATGAAGACGACGATGTGCAGTGCAGATCTCTAGAATGTGTACGTTAGTTCCATAGTAGTATTAGTTGATGAAGATGATGATGTGCAATGCACAGCGCGATAGTGTGTTGCAGTTTGTTGCAGCATAGAGGTCTCGTGCTGATTTTCTCGCGCCGGCGGGGGTTCGAATTCCAGTCTCGCTAGTAGTTATCTTATTTATTTATGGTTTGGCCAAGGTCACCCACAAGGCCAAGCTTCACACAAACTCCGTGAGCCGGTTTGACCGGGTGAAGTAGTGCTTTCGCAATGAAATGGTTTGCAAAGTGTCACATATACTGAGACAGAGGAACCGTGTACGTGTAGAACTTAAATTAACAGCAGTCGCTAGTAAAATGGCAGTTAGCACAAGAGCTCTCAGTCCTCAGTCTTCGAATGTGTGGTGCTTCGGAAATCATTTGTAGGTGGCTTAAATCTCAATGTTGTTGTTGTACGTTATAAGTCCTTAGTTTCCAGGTTGCAAGAAACTAATCCGATGATGCGTTCTCGATCCCGAAGGCCAGCCCCATCGTGGAGGCCATCAGAGAGCACAAGAACCTGTCCTCGCTGTCGTTCGACACCGGTGACGTCATCAAGAGTTGCAACATGAAGCCCACCAGCGGATGTGATCCCTTCGACTGCCAGGACAAGTGAGTGTATGATGAAAGCTGCGCCAGCCGTGGCGTCGATAGCCCCCATAGCTCCGATAGCAGCCTTGAACTGAGTGACAGCCTATCTGCCATACCGATGCACGCAAGTCACGCTGAAAGGTCGAAGAGGCCTCCTTTGCATCACACCTCGGGCATAGACGTAATATACCGACTCTAGAGCGAACGTGGCAGCGTCACTGTCATGCACATTTGCCTCCACATTTTTGTTATTGGGGGTAGCAGCCATTATGGCGATACTTCCTGACAGCTAGCCGTTACTTCGCTGAACACAAACCTGCCTACAAATCTAGCAACAACGATATTCCTGCATAAAGTGACTCTGAACTGGCCCCATCATGGTACTATATACGATGACCGCTGTCTTCATGAAACGGAATCTCACCGCACTGCTGGAACATATTTTTCAGACCAGGAAGTTGAGAAGTACAAAAAGATTCTCCTCAAACAGATTTCAACGCTTCTTCTGATCAGGGAGATAGAGTTAATTTTGATTCTCTTTTTGTGCATGTAATCTTGGCAGTATACCATGATGAAAGTCCCCACGCTTCACTGCCCTGATCTGAGCATTCAGTTGCACCTTGTTCGCAGCCAACGGCTATTTACGAGAATTCAAACAGAACAGGAAAAGTTGGAGGGGACACTTAATCAAGCTCCGCAGTAAGGATATGACGCGACAGCGTAATAGGTTAATTCCCATATATCCAGAACTGATCATTCCCTACTTTACTTTCATAGATCCCTGGGAGTCCTCCTGACGCAGTGGTGGAGCGGTTAAGCGATGCGCCAGTGCCCTGCGATGGCAGGTGCTGCCACCGGTGAACCTTGTGCTACCCAAGTTGCTGTTCCCCAGCGACCATTGTGATTGCGTTATGAATTAATGATTGCTCTTACCTAGCACTCATTAATTTAACTGCCCCCTGTCAATGGTGGGCAGTTTGCTCACGATCCGGTGGGCAGGTTCAGGTGAGCTCGATGCTCAAGAGCGCTCGCTGTTGACGACAGAGAGCGGTGAGGTTTCAGCCTTTGGTCGGAGCAGAAGGCACCCGAGCGGGGCGTCGAATGTGTGGTGTCACGATGCTCGCCGGCATTCGGTGATGTCGCGGTGGTCTCATCGCTTATCGCAGTGGGAACGTAAATAGGTTGTAGTACTTGACGATTATCGGTCGTGTACTATAGGCGACGAATAATCCGTGTCGCCCGGCAGCAATTACGTCAGATACCACAGCAGTGTTACTGGGTCCAGTTAATCACTCCTTGAGGCAGAATAAACGAAACCACCATTTACACTTCACACAAAGAGAAGCACTTGAGATAGCCGAGGTGTCGCAGTCAAGAATCTTTTCCGGATCGGGTGTGCGGTCAGACCCTAGCAAAGTGGACGGACAAGCGAAGAGGCAGTTGTGTCGGTTTTAAAGGGAAGCTGAAATGGATTTTGAGAATTTGAGGTTATTCCAGGATTCCAATGCATGAAGCTTCTAGGAAAAGCATGCCAAGTAGTTTTGCGCTAGCATTTAAAATGGTGACGTAATCGACCGATTTGAACGGCGAAAACGTGCACGCTTCTCCGCAATGCGCTAGAGAAGTGCGGGGAAACTTGCGATGACGTCAATTCTGCAGATATTTCAAATCACCCCTGCCTTTGCACACATCCTACCGTGCGTCTTCTGATACCGCTAAAGAATGCTCCGTGGGCTTCACCTTCGGTGGCGTTAGTTTTCTTCCTTGAAGCAACCGTTTCTACGCTCGAAACGTAGCGCCACCGTTTGTGACGTCATCATTGCGGCCTCTGCCAATTGCCAAGTTCCACTGCCACACCAGAGTGTTTTCATTTCTCTCTCTGTGGCAGTGGAACTTGGCAATTGGCAGAGGCCGCGCTAACAAACAGGGAGGCAGTCGCATGGCGGCGCCTGCAAGCTGGGAACTTCCCGAACCCCGTCTGGCTCTACCACACGCAAGTGGAGGAAAGAGCCGACGATAAATGCGCGACATGTGGAGAGAGGGGTACTTTAGACCACATAATCTGGCAATGCCCTGGTTCCCCGGGCGCCAAGGAGAACATAAGAACTAGAGAAGCCTGGGAACTGATGCTGCGAAGCGAGTCCCTCGCCCACCAGCAGCAAGCCATCCGCCTGGCGGCTGAAGCCGCGAAGAAACACTGTCGCTTCGCCTGTCTTTAGTCGCGGAGACCCCGGCCCCTGTTCTCCAGGCCTGCGTGCCGGGGATGGGGAGTAGGGGGTCCCCTACATCGGTGGAAAATAAAGTTCTTACTCACTCACTCACTCACTCACTCACTCACTCACTCACTCACTCACTCACTCACTCACTCACTCACTCACTCACTCACTCACTCACTCACTCACTCACTCACTCACTCACTCACTCACTCACTCACTCACTCACTCACTCACTCTGCCAATTGCTGTACACTGCGGGGAAGCCTGAACGCTAACGCGACATTAATATACGATTACGCCACCATTTAAAATGCTAGCGCAAAAGGCTTCGCATGCTTTACCTGCAAGTGCCGCACATTCGAACGATTTTAAACTGTAGAATTCTTGAAGTTCTTCAGTAGCCCTTCAATCTGGACAATGCTAAGCCCGGTAACCAACCGCGCCTGGCTATGCCCTGCTTAATGTAGCCGCGTTTCGCTCGACCGCAAAACAGACGGATTTCGAGCACTGAAATCTGCACAGCTTGAGTATTGTACCAGGGTGTGGTGCTTTGGGGTATAGAAGGGTGGATAGGATTCTGGCTCCAAACGGGGAAAGGGCAGAGCACAACGCGGTCAGTACAATCCGCCCTTCATTTCTCTGAATCTGCGTCCAATAACAGCTACCAATGCTCTGCAACGTCTCTAGACAGGCATTGAGCCACAGCCACATGTGGTGATTATCTGGGATGCCTGGACATGTACTATTGGAGAGATTTTAATCTGGGCCATTGCTGAATATCTGGACACCTTGGCATTGAGTTGGACGTACCGAAAGCTTGGTCTCCTGAATATATATTGAACGGATTGCACAAGCCCGCATAAATTAGCGCTGCAAGTTAGGACAAGAGGCTGGCTTGCAAGCGTACCTGACTGAAATCGATTGCAGGTAACCAGCTCCGTCTCGTCAGTTTATGGGTTTTCAGCTCGTGCGCTTTTTAAACTCGCTGTAGCAACCACAATCAGTACACACAAACTTCTATCGCCGTCATAATGCCGTTTGCAGTACTCCTTCAAGGGGATAACTGTGCTGGCACGTTGCCGTTGGCATGTGCAGTCTTTCGGACTAGTAGTCACCCTCCCCATCGGGGCAGAGGTCCCTGCTGTGTGGAGGAGGTACGACGCCACACGTGTCGACGAAATGGTCGATGCACACCTGAGGCACCGAGTCCTTCAGTTCAAGGCGGGTCCACAGAATGCACTCTGAGAGGTTCAAAGAAAGAGTACAAAATGTTAAAATATTCGCTGTTTGTCAAACAGTGATTAATAATATCTATAAGCTACAATAAAATGCTTGACAATGTTGACATGATTTGTCAAGAAGTGTTTGGAAAGCAATGTCAGCAAGGCCCCGTTTACACTCAGTAAGTCAAAAAACATTTCGAATATAACTTGACGTTACCACGTACGGCACTGCTTCACACATTTCAGAAGTGTTGCTTGTTGGGCAAGTTGGTGATCCATAATAATAGAGGAGCGAGTATCAAAACCGGACAACAGGAGGACAACGTGTCGTTCTGTGTTCCTCCTGTGGTCCTGTTTTGATACGCGCTCCTCTATTATTTTCACATACTTGTTATTTGTCGGTTTCGAAAATCTTTTCTTCTTTACTGTTCTCGCCTTATTTGACATAATTAATTACCTGATTCATATTTATCTAAATGCACTGAGTATGTACTGCATTGCTTGTACTTCCTGACCCGAACCTTTGTATCTCCTATTGCTTTATCCATTGTTATTCGGCTCGTAGTGCCTCAAAGCGTCATCGTATTATTTTTGTTTAACTCAACGCAGGCTGGGGATTTATGTTTGCTTGAAGGATTTGTGTTTCCGCGTGTTCTCGAGCGAGAACTTTGCATTCATGTGGTACTGCCAGTGGCACGTTTACATCGTGGTCGTTACTTATGGGGAGCTTCAACATTGGTAACGGTCCTTCAAGCAAAGCAGTTGTTTCTTCCTAAGCTGTTGCTTCACTTTCCACGATGGTAGACTCACTCCAAGGGCAACAGGCGTCGCGCTTTGACATGTCTGGGTTCAAGAAGTGGAGACGACTTTTGGCGAAAGCGTAGCAGCAAATTCTAGGTTCTTGAGCGGATTTCGCAGCTTCGTCTGTATTATGCGCATGCTTCTCTTTAACGGAGCCGGACTGTTGATTTTATTAAATAGGACGTGGCTCGGCTTCTGAACTGACCTCTGTCTTTGTTGAAAAGCGGCGTTGACTTCCTAAAAGTGCGCTAGAGAGGAATCTGAACTCGACCTTTCACCGCGGGAACTCAATATGCACGTTCCGAACATTCTTAGAAACTTCTCATTATTGTCGTGTGCGGCCGATTTCGTTAATTTAAATGGGGTTAAACGTCCCGGCTCCAGCAATTTTTTTGAACTCAACGCTGAAGGCAGGATGAGTGAATCAAGGCGTGGCATGCCTTTCAACCAGTCGCGTGGCGTCTTGCCGCTCTGCCATCGGCGGAGTAATACGTAAATCAAAGAGCCCACGCGCACTTTTATTTCCGTGGGCCTGATTTGCGGCTATGTTGTGTGCGACTGAAACCATATTTATTCAAAGAAACCTAAAATCAAAATATAAGCGAAAGCTAAGCGTCCACAGGACTGGCTGAAAGGCGCTCCACACGTTGGTTGACTTCCCCTACTTTCAACGGTTGAGTTAAAAAAAATAAAAGGCGAGAGCCAGAACTTTTAATTCGATTTAAATGAGGGAAATCGGCCGCACAGAACAATAATTCGAAGTTTCTAAGAATACCCGCCGCGGTGGCTCAGTGGTCAGGGCGCTCGGCTACTGATCCGGAGTACCCGGGTTCGAACCAGATCGCGGCGGCTTCGTTTTTATGGAGGCAAAACGCTAAGGCGCCTGTGTGCTGTGCGGTGTCAGTGCGCGTTAAAGATCCCCAGGTGGTCGAAATTATTTCGGAGCCCTCCACTACGACACCTCTTTCTTCCTTTCTTCTTTCACTCCCTCCTTTATTCCTTCCTTTACGGCGCAGTTCAGGTGTCCAACGATCTGTGAGACAGATACTGCGCCATTATTTATATATATATATATATATATATATATATATATATATATATATATATATATATATATATATATATATATATATATATATATATATATAAAATCACCAAAAATTGAAGAAACATAACAGGATTTAATTCACGACGTTTCGGCTGGAGGACCAGCCTTTTTCGAGTGTAGTACAGCGTTTGAAACACGCAGTTTTTATAGAGCGTGGACGAGGTACAAAGTTTACAAGTTTACAGCAAAGCACGAGTTCAAAACACTAGGGGGGGGGGGGGGGAAGAGACCAGGGAAAACATTTTTTCTCTTTTTTTTAACAAAGGAAGAGAGAGAATCGGTGACAATCTAAGAATGCGTCTCCTAACCTGAATGCAGGTGTTCCCAAGGGGCCGAAATTCTTTTTTTGATAACAAAAGAATAAAAAAATTAAGATAATAAAATTATAAAAAGGGGGAGAGAAGAGCCATTGTACAATGCATTCAGAGAAGGGTGGTGGCAACACGAGAGAATACAAAATAGGACATTGAAAAAAAGGGGGGGGGGGGATTTTTTTCCACCACCTCAGGGCTGCTTTGGAAAGGGGTGAAGGGCGCATTTTGGTGACAAGCGTGAAGGGCTTGACCCCTGTACATGCAGAAGGCAACATTCCAGAGGAACTGGTAGGGGGAAGGGAGGGGGGTAAAGAGGAATGCCAACGAGGCCTCTAAAAAAAGAAGAGAAAAAAAGAAACAAAAACACAACGACAAAAAGAATAAGAAAGAAAATCAGGGAAAAAAGGAAAGAAAAGCCATTGTACAAGACTTGGAAATATCCATTCAGACAAGGGTTGTGGCAACACGAGAGAAATAAAAAAATACAAGTTCCTAATCAATCCTTAGAAGGGCACTCTCGTACACACGCATACAGATACAGACAAAAGACGAGGCTAACAATAAATCCAACACCAGAAACGAACTGCAATGAGTCGGAAGTACAATCTACCGCAAGACAAATGACCATTCAGAGTAAACAATGTAATGGTCACCACGGCAGTTCATCAATGTGTGAAGCGAAGACCGACATGACAGCAAAAAAATGAGGGGGATAACAGCAAATGGGTGACAATATAAGACAATGCGCGACAATACAAGATTAGAATAATAATAAAAAGGGGAAAGAAAATAGCAGTAAATGTGGGACAATGCAAGTGAAAAAAATGGGGACAGTGCAAGTGAAAAAAGGAAAACACGTCGGAAGCTATGCTTGTTATGCATGCTGCCGCCCGTTCTATGAGTCTGGGATAATTATTTGGGATACTCTGGGATAATTATTATTCTAGGAGTCTAATATAACTATTTGTTACATCTATTGAGTGTGTGAGCATGATAGCCGGCCTACTGTTTCGTTAATGCCGCTCGAGACTGTGCTAAATTTGTGAATTAGGTACGATTTACAGCTCTCGCGGTCATAATTTGTTTTGAACCCCGATTGGAGTACAATAGCTGTAAAGTTATCGAATGGGTGCCCAAGGTTGTTTATGTGTTTTGAAAGTGGGAGATTTGGCTGTGTCCGCACATGTGATCTGTGGTTGTTGATGCGAATTCTGAACGGTGCAACTGTCTGCCCTACGTACTGAGCTATATATATATATATATATATATATATATATATATATATATATATATATATATATATATATATATATATATATATATATATATATATATATATATATATATATATATATATATATATATAGTTTCGGCACTAGAAACCTAGAAACAGTGCCCCATTCAAGACAACTTACGATGTCCCTTGTACTCCAGGTCCATTACGACGCAGTCCTCGTTCTCGAAGTAAAATATGCCCTCCACGTGCGTCGGGTCTGCGGAAAATGAATCGAAACTCAGGCGTCCACAGTTCCTGATAAATTACAAGTTCACACTGCTCCACAATACGGTGTAATGCACCAGCTCTCCCGAAAGAAGCTTAATCATCATGGCATACGGGCATATTACCCTCTGCTGCACCTTTCAGAAGCTGCGCTAAACTGTAATAGTAGATGTTTTTAGCATACCGGAGACGTATACCGGTTTACCGGACCCCTCTCGCGCATGCGCAGTGGCATTATTGTGGTGAGGGCGAGCCACTGCGCGTGCGCAGACGGCGTCCGGTAAACCGGTATACGTCTCCGGTAGTACGCCTCCGGTGTGTAAAAACGTCTAGTATCCCTAGCGACCGGTATTTTTTCCCGCGTATTCATCTACGTTATACTGTGCAACAGAAGTGAAGCCGCTAATTCACACATCTGCAATTTGATTAGGCTTAATTAAGGTCGTGAGCGTTACTCGACAGCGAGTATACTCACCATCACCCACAACCATGTCCATGGTTCCGGGCGTTTCTCCGGGCCTGACGTAGAAGGGAACTTCTTGCCTACGCAGATATTAAAAAAAGGGAAAGAGACGATGGGGATGATGGATTTTTGTGGCGCAAGGGCATCTGTGGCCAAAGAGCGCCAGGGCACAAGGTAGTTTTCTTCTACTGAAAGTGACGAAGGGCGGACCACGACTTAAACATTAGCAACAATAAAGTGCTTTTCGCCGACGCCCTCTTCTTAAATAAAAGATTATATATATATATATATATATATATATATATATATATATATATATATATATATATATATATATATATATATATATATATATATATATATATATGAAGGAAGTTAACAGTCACCGATACCAAGTTGCACAGCGGAATGTTTCAATTTTTTTTCAATCTGTAGTGCCAGTCAATTGGTTTTAAAGAAAATTATAAAGCAGCAGAAAAAACGACCATGACGCCGGTGGGATCCGAAAGAAAATAGAAACGTTCCCCTATGCACCTTGGCTTGGGTGACTGTTGGCTTCCTTCATATGCTTGTCAAACGAGCCCCTCAATTCATATATATATATATATATATATATATATATATATATATATATATATATATATATATATATATATATATATATAATATATATATATATATATATATATATATATCTCAGAGCACCGGACGCGAAATTCATGGTTTCGGATCCCACCAGCGGCATTTGGTTGTTATACTTTATGTACTTTCTCATTAATTAACATTCAACGATAAAATAATTACTAATTAGACCAATTTCTCCTTGATCAGCGCAATGCACTAATACAAAAAAGAGAAACGTTCCTCTGTGCTCCTCGGTTTCAATTACCGTTGGCGCCATCCGCATCTGTGTCATTACGAGACGCGCATTTTCCTCTCCCTTGTCTGCTCACCGCAGGAGAGCAGGAATTTGGGCGCCGTGGACGTCGACACGCGTCACCACGTGGGTGCTGCAGCTGCACTGAACTTAACGCGAGCGTCTTGTACTCCGTTTTGCTGCCTACGCAAGAAGGCCCACATTTCCTCTCACTGCAGGACGGCTCTACTGAGCGGCTTTTTCTTCGCTTCAAAAACTAATATGGCATCATCTTGACCAACCTCCCCCCCCCCCCCCCCCCCCTCCCCGGGGTGGCTCAGTGGTTAGGCCGCTGGGCTACTGATCCGGAGTTCCCGGGTTCGAACCTGACCGCTGCGGCTGAGCTTTTATGGAGGAAAAACGCTAAGGCGCCCGTGTGCTGTGCGATGTCAGTGCACGTTAAAGATCCCCAGGTGGTTGAAATTATTCCGGAGTCCTCCATTGCGGCACCTCTTTCTTCTTTCACTGCCTCCTTTATCCCTTCCCTTACGGCGCGGTTCGGGTGTCCGCCGATATATGAGGCAGATACTGCGTCATTTCCTTTCCCCAAAAACCAATTATTATTATTATTATTATCATCCTGACCGTGGCAACGAATGCGTCATTAGCCCTAACCGCCAGACTGAGTTCGTTGAACGGTTAATACAGGAAGTTAATTATTTAAATTAATTCAAGAGTTTTTTGCGGTACATGACGCCAACCGCGGCTTACGGTTTGCGCCTGACATTCTCATTCTATTACGGCCCCCCTATAATTTCAAGCGTATTCGGAAGTGTTCGACGAAACACCCGGTACAATCACAATGACGACAGGTTGGTTATTCGTACTTAGGTGAATGGTCAGTCTCTTGAAGCATCCAGACGAACGTCGCTGTCTGTGCTTCGTAATCGATGTCCGTTCGATTCGCTGCCATGCATTCGAACATGGTGTCATTGTCGGAGTCCGATATGGCCACAGAATATGGAAAGTCAGATATCACCTGCCATACAGGAAGGGGTTAAGCGTGGTCAGAGAACATATTAGCGCTATATACCCTTTTTTTCAGATGTGAAGAGTTGCTTTTGGCACTTATTAAAAGAAGGGTGTGTGTGATTGGGGCAGGGGGGCGAAGTGAAGAATAAATGTTTTCTTTTTTTTATGCTTGTGCTGACAATACTGCGGGTATGGCCGACCTGAAAAGCTTCGGTTGTACAGAATGACCCGCCGCGGTGGCTCAGTGGTTGGGGCGCTCGTCTACTGGTTCGGAATACCCGGGTTCGAACCCGACCGCGGCGGCTACGTTTTTATGGAGGCAAAACGCTAAGGCGCCCGGGTGCTGTGCGATGTCAGTGCACGTTAAAGATCCCCAGGTGGTCGAAATTATTCCGGAGCCCTCCACTACGGCACCTCTTTCTTCCTTTCTTCTTTCACTCCCTCTTTTATCCCTTCCCTTACGGCGCGGTTCAGGTGTCCAACGAAATATGAGACAGATACTGCGCCATTTCCTTTCCCAAAAACAAATTATTAATATTGTACAGGACAACACTTGCCCATACCGAGTGCTCCGGTTAGTGTGTTCTTCCGAGTCTCCTAGGCCAGTGAAACAGTGCTACCATGACTCATGTGGCTTAGTCTGCACTATTATTTTCATTATGCAAAATTATAATATAATTGGTTTTTGGGGTAAGGAAATGGCGCAGTATCTGTCTCATATATCGTTGGACACCTGAACCGCGCCGTAAGGGAAGGGATAAAGGAGGGAGTCAAAGAAGAAAGGAAGAGGTGCCGTAGTGGAGGGCTCCGGAATAATTTCGACCACCTGGGTATCTTTAACGTGCACTCATATCGCACAGCACACGGGCGCCTTAGCGTTTTTCCTTCATAAAAACGCTAAGCGAGTCAGTAAGCACTTACTAGCCAACTTTGTAACATTGCCTCCCGGAAAAAAGCTTCAGTTCGAAAGTTGTAGATCGTCTTAAAAAACAGCAGACTGAGATGTTTAGAAGGTATAATTTCTGTCGACCTTTTGCTGACCTAAAAAGAAAGTTCGCGAAAAAGCAAAAACTGTCATGTGATAGCGGACGTACTTCATGTGCCCCCAGACGCGCTCTCTAAGAAAAAAACTTCGTTCACCTCGAGAGCGCTGTTGCTGACGCGGCTCTGAATTTACAGTGGTCGTAAGGTGTGAGCCAACAACTAACTGTTGATCCTTTGGCGGGCTTGCGTTTTAAGAGGACCTTGGTGTGGGTTGGTTGGTTCATACTGCTACGACACAGACTGACAAAGCGCAACGCAACTAGGACGAGTAGAAGAAACACGAAACACAGCACAGCGCCTTGCGTTTTATATCGTTTAAAAAATGTTCGTAAATAGTAGCTTGTAGCAAGCACTTCTGTCTGCTGCTGTTTTTCGAGACGACCTACAATTTCTAAACTGATATATTTTTCCCTGAAACCATCGTTTAAAAAGGTAGCCACTTACTCTACCAATTAAGTATATTTGCGCAAAGAAAAAGTTACTGCGGACTAGGCCATGCGTACTCAGTTGGTTTCATTCACCAAGGATGTGCCGTCTTTTTTTAAAAAACTTGGTTAAATATACCTTTTATTCTCTACATACAGGGTCAGTCCGAGGAAGGGCTGAAAGTGAAAACAGTTTGAACAGTTTTTTTTTTTTTGCTGTCTTCCTGAGTTGTGTACAGCCAGGTCAAAGACGACCGGATACCATTCTTAGCCCGGGTTCGAACCCGACCGCGGCGGCTGCGTTTTTATGGAGGAAAAACGCTAAGGCGCCCGTGTGCTGTGCGGTGTCAGCGCACGTTAAAGATCCCCAGGTGGTCGAAATTATTCCGGAGCCCTCCACTACGGCACCTGCTTCTTCTTTTCCTCTTTCAC
The DNA here is from genome assembly GCA_030143305.2 of Amblyomma americanum. NCBI lineage: Eukaryota > Metazoa > Arthropoda > Arachnida > Ixodida > Ixodidae > Amblyomma > Amblyomma americanum. The sequence continues at coordinate 42,351 of JARKHS020026714.1, read as the reverse complement.
TCCCTCCCTTATCCCTTCCCTTACAGAGCGGTTCAGGTGTCCAACAATATATGAGACAGATACTGCGCCATTTCCTTTCCCCAAAAAACCAATTATTATTAATTATCACTTCGTGCCAGCCCTCTTTATCCGCTGTTCCCGCAACCTTCCGTTCCGGCATCTCCTCTGCTGCTTATTTGGCACTAACCCATCTTATCTCACGCGCTTTCTAGCTTACCGAGGCGCTCAGTGTACCTCATTTTGGCGGGAAAATTGAGCGCGAACGGACGAAGGTCCCCCCGCCGCGGTGGCTTAGTGGTTTGGGCGCTCGGCTACTGATGCGGAGTTCCCGGGTTCGAACCCGACCGCGGCGGCCGCGTTTCGATGGAGGCGAAACGCAAAGGCGCCAGTGTGCTGTGCGATATATGTCAGTGCCCATTAAAGATCCCAAGGTCGAAATTATTCAGGAGCCCTCCACTACGGCACCTTTTTCTTCCTTTCTTCTCTCAGTCCGTCCTTTATCCCTTCGCTTACGGCGCGGTTCAGGTGTCCAACGATATATATGAGACAGATACTGCGCCATTTCCTTTCCCCATAAACCAACTATTATTTTTATAACGGACGAAGGACCCAGAAAGGGGACAAAACGAGCGCTGTCTCGCAACTAAGGTTTATGAAGAAGGAACGCAAAAATATATACTTATACAGAAAAACAACATAGGTGCGATAGGTAAGAAGTACACAGATAGCGACGAGGGCACTATCACACCCAAAATTAAAAAACCCGAATGCACTGCGTCACAGATCGAAAAAGGTGGTACATCAAGAGGGATTTGAAAAACCTATCTCTTTCATATAATGCGACCGAGGGAGTGCTGACCCAGACATCTTTTTTCTTTTCGATGAAATATGCCTCCATTATCTCTCGATTGCGCTGGTCGCGATGCCGGTACAACAGGGTGTTTTTTTTTTAAATCAGCTTTGCACACCTCTTTATTTTTCTTGGTGCACTCTGCACAGTGTTGAGCGATGCTTGAACGAACGGTGTCTGAAGAAAGGTTTTCGTGCTCCGTGAGCCGTACGTTCAAGCATCGCCCGGTTTGTCCAATATCGCGTTATATTAAAGTCGCGTTATATGAAATATCGGTCGCGTTATATGAAAGTGAGATAGGTTTTTTAGATGGCCTCTTGATGTACCCCCTTTTTTGTTTGATCTGTGACGCAGTGCATTCGGGTTTTTGAACTTTGGAGGTAATAGTGCCCTCGTCGCTATCTGTGTACTTGGTACCTATCGCACCTATGTTGCTTTTATGTATATGTATATATTTTTGCGTTCCTTTTTCATAAAACTTAGCTGTGAGACAGCGCGTGTTTTGTCCCCTTTCTGTGTCCTTCGTCCGTTCGCGCTGAATTTTATTGCCAAAATGAACTATATCCAACTCGCCCAAATCACTTTTCTTCTGCTCAGTGTACCGTAAATTTCGGTACACAGCCCACGGGCTGTGTAAATGCTTTACAGTTCAAATTTCAGGGTTAGCGGATTACTGTTGCGCAGGGAAGACCAGGAAAACGAGAGGAAATACATGTTGAAAATATTAATAATAATAATAATAATAATAATAATAATTGGTTTTGGGGGGAAAGGAAATGGCGCAGTATCTGTCTCATATATCTTTGGACACCTGAACCGCGCCGTAAGGGAAGGGATAAAGGAGGGAGTGAAAGAAGAAAGGAAGAAGAGGTGCCGTAGTGGAGGGCTCCGGAATAATTTCGACCGCCTGGGGATCTTTAACGTGCACTGACAGAAAATTAGTTTTTGAGGAAAGGAAGTGACGCAGTAACTGTTTCGCATATCTCGGTGGACACCCGAACTACGTCGAAAGGGAAGGGATAAAGATGGGAGTGAAAGAAGAACAGGCAGGGGGAAAGAGGTGCCGTAGTGGAGGGCACCGGAATAATTTCGACCACCTCAGGAAATTAACGTGCGCTGACACATAAGAAAGCAGTTTTTAACGCGGCGAAAAATGACGCATCTCGGCGGACACCTGAACCATGCCGTAAGAGAAGGGATTTTAACGCCACTGCGTTAACCACGACAGCGTTTTCAGTGTATACAATATATATATATATATATATATATATATATATATATATATATATATATATATATATATATATATATATATATATATATATATATATATATATATATATATATATATATATAGCAACCTGACTGCACGCGCGCGTTGAGGTGATGGTGGTGGAGGGGGGTTCACATTTTGCTGACCTGAGAATTCCGGCCGCCATCGTGAAGTCTCGGATGGAGAAGAAACATTCAAATGCAACTAGTAAGATCTAACGCTGTTACAAAGCTGCCCCATTCTTGAGTTGTATCCGACTATGGTATACGACCGCGCCATCTGCCGGACTGCGCGCGGTCAGCCTCCCGGAGAGTGCATACCTTGAAGCTGTCCGGAACTTCACGGGGCAGCTTCTGCGGTCCTCCCGGAGCTCCCAGCTTACCCAGGACAACGGGCGCCGTGCAAAGCACGACCACTGCGGGTGCCAGCAGACTGCGCATTCTGGAGCCGTTCGATAAAGTGAGATCTGCGCTTTGCTGACCGCAGAGGAGCCTCTTTTATGCTGTCACGCCTTGCATTTAAGAGCGCAGAAACGTGCTCGAAATTTAACGTTTTATTTTATCTCTCTGCATTGCGAGGCCGTGCTTTTATGCTCCCCATTCCTTTTTCGTGTTCGCAGGAGGTAAATGCAGATAACAGCAAGCCTGACATCCTCGATCTCGAAAAGTAGACTGGAAAATGTTGGACATGACATCTGTGTGCGCGTAATAGCAATTTCAAAGAGCCGAGTGTGTTTCCACTTTGGAGATAACACAGTAATGAGGTTGCTCCAGGAAAATAACACTGAACACTTTCATCCGCCATGCGTTCAGTTTTTTTTCTAGCTTCGTGGGACAGAAGAAGAAAAAAAAGCATAACGGTTGGCTTTACCAACCTTACTAAAATTTAGTGATTTGTTTTTGGTTTGGCAGATAGCAGGCTCTCCCTTCACGATGAAGGTTCGTGATTCAGTCGAAGGTAATCTGGCAGAGATGGCAACTGAAGCTTACTGAATTGTTTCTGTTCGTCAGCGAAAATTAGATGTCCCTTGTTCCTGACGAACGCAACAGCGTGGTCTCCTGCATTAGCTTTTTTTTCGCCCGTAGATAAAGCAGAAAGTTCAAGTACGTTAGTCTATACGACGTTATCCTCTCCCGTGATGGATTTGCTTTGATGCAATTGGAACGTTGGGGGACCGAGGTTTAGAGTTATGAGCGTCTTTGATTTTTTGTTGAAAAAATTGTTGAGGTAATTATTTTACGAACAGGTTGGGCACCAGTGTTAAAACTGAACTTTCAAATGCTTTGCCAAAACGGCATGTTTTTTCTTTCGAATTTAAACCAAGCTGTGGGGAATTTTTTTCTTTTTTGTTTCCAGCTTCTTTGCTTTGACACCCTGCTAATATTGGCGATGGAATTGTCACGAGAAGTTCCAAACTTTGTTTCAAGCAGCAAGAGCTTGAAATCACGCTGTCGCGGGACACGAACCAAATCTGGCTTTAGGGGGAAACTGATGGTTCACTTTATTAAAAGCAGCGCCGGCCAGTGTGGAAGCACAGGATGCCATCGAGAAGGGGGGCACCCATCTGCCACGTGGCTGTCACGCTATTATCTCCCTCCATCTTTCCTTTGCCCTCCTCCCTGTCTTTCGTCCTTCAATAATAATAATAATAATAATAATAATAATAATTGGTTTTTGGGGAAAGGAAATGGCGCAGTATCTGCCTCACATATCGGCGGACACCTGAACCGGGCCCTAAGAGAAGGGATAAAGGAGGGACTGAGAGAAGACAGAGGTGCCGTAGTGGAGGGCTCCGGAATTATGTCGACCTTTAACGTGCACTGACAACGTACAGTACACGGGCGCTTTTGGGTGTCGCTTCCATCGAAACGCGGCCGCCGCGGTCGAGTTCAAACCCGGGTACTCGAACCCGACCACGGCGGCCGCGTTTCAAAAGTGGAATTTGCGTTGCTCATTGAAGCGATGGAGACGGCACAAGTGCCTGACGCACCTACCGCCGAGGGACGAGCTAAGCGAAGTTGCTCAACTGTGCTCCCCGAAGTAAAAGAAGCAGACGATAGTGTCCGTAATGAAGAAGTCGCAACAAGGGTGAACGGGCCTACGTCGAAACCGCCTGAAGAGGCTGCAGTACATTGCTTAGTTGCTTAGACACAGCAAGATGTGCCCACTAGCATGTCGTGGCGTCTGCCCCTGGTGCGTCGACACATGTGTCCCGCACTCTACCACATATGGTGGGGTTGCGGGTGCAAACCCCAAAACTTAAAGACGCCTAGCACATCATTTGAGCGGTGGGAGGTACAACTGTCCGGCGATACGCTGGCGGGACAAGAGGCGCCCGTCGTCGAGCAGCCGACGCAGAGAAGCAAGCTCGTCGAGTAGCCGTGGCCAGTGGAGCCCTGGAGTGAGGAAGCCACCCACTCGAACGAGGTCAATAATCTCGTTGGTTCCAATAAATGTTCCTCCTCCTTTTGACATGATTTGTCAAGGAACGTTTGAAAAAATTGGCATTGACTTAACTTGGCTAATCCTGGAATTAAGCGAAAAGCAAGCACGCTTGCTAAGCGTCTGAGGCTCGTCCATGGCAGTTCCGCTACACGCTCGCGACAGCCGTTCTGCATGTATACTCACACGACCACGTGGCTATGACGTGGTATCACATGGTCTTACGACACCCCCATCGGATGTCGTCACGTGGCTTCACATCACCTCATCGGATGTTCTTGAGGTCAACCCAAAGGTCACCCAATGTCAAAGGTTGAAGGTCAGAGGTCATTTCAAGGTCAGATGTCAAAGATCAACTAAAGGTTATGGGTTAAAGTCCGGGGTCAAGGGTTCGACACCATAACTGTACCACATATGGTCGTATACGGCTAACGTGGTTGGGCTGAAGGTCGTTCAAGGTCATTCTCCGGCCTACGCGACGACTGCCTTGCCTAGCGTGGTGACATTGCTGACATTGTTTTCGCTTGAAAACAATGTCAGCAATGTCTCTTCTATACTCATTAAGTAGAACCATGCCGTAGATTACTTTTGGTTACCATGTACGGCACTGCGTGACATCTTTGTGGTTAACCAGTCTCGCAGTATTTTTATTTTTTACTTTTCTCACGTCTTTCGACAGAACTTAATTACTAGATGCCGTGGCAGGTGGCTGTTAAATCAATGATTCTTTGCAAGAGGTTGCTCTGGAAAAGCAACTTGGGTCGCACAAGCCCCACCGGTGGCAGCGCCTGGCATCCTAGGACAGCCGCGCATCGCTTAACCGCTGCACCACTGCACCAGCAGTGGTATGAGGACTCCCATGGATCTATGAATGTTAATTAGAGATTGACCATTTCTGCATATATAGGAATTAACCCATTACGCTATCGCGTTTCATCCTTAAGGCGGAGCTTAAGTATGCCAACAATTTTTTCTTTCCTTGTGGTTCTAACTCCGGCGCATTGTAGCAGCCTCTTTCTAATCCCTTAAATACTGTACTCGATTGGATTTTAAGCCATTTACTGCGTCGGGAGCACGTTGCAGGAGACACATACTAGATGGCCGCTAGCCCATGGCTGTCGGCGACCTCATTGGCCCGCTCGATTGCCCGTACTTGAATCTTGGGGCCCGAGCTGACCAGTACGGCCTCCCACCGCTCGGGAGAAGGGAGCTGTATCAACTCCGCCGGAGGCGGATCATTTGCGCAGTTCCACAGAATGTGGTCGTATGTTTCCCCTTCGCCACATTCATGGCAGTTTGCGTCGTACTGGCCACGGTACATCAGGGCAAGCACTGCCGGATTAAGAAGGAAGCGTGTTTGCAGTCGGCGCCAGGTGACTTCCTGCGCTTTTGTTAACGATTTGTGGGGAGGGGGATATGCGCGCCTCTCCAGCCTAAAGTGATGGGTGATGTCATGAAATGAGACCAACCCGTCCCTCGTGAAATTCGGGTCGGAGGGCGCGCTCACTGCCCGGTCGACGAAACCTCGGGCTTGGGCGTGAGCCGCCTCGTTCCCTGGATTAGACGAGTGGGCCGGGTCCCAGATCAATTCGACCTCTCTAATCGGAAAGGGGGGGGGGGGGTGTTTTGAAGGATGTGGAGTGAGGTAGATGTGATATGGTCCCCCGCGAAATTGCGAATGGCTGTTTTGGAGTCGCTGAATATAATATCAGAGCAATCATACACACCTCTGATGCGCCCTCCCATTAAGACTGGTCCTCAGCCGAAACTTCAGTAAACCCTCGAGATGTTTTAAGCGTGAGTCGCTATAATTTATAAGTATATAACTTCTGGTTCATAGTGCCTTACGCCGCCGCGGTGGCTGAGTGGTTATGGCGCTCGGCTGCTGGCCCGAAATACGCGGGTTCGATACCGGCCGCGGTGGTCGAATTTCGATGGAGGCGAAATTCTAGAGGCCCGTGTACTGTGCGATGTCAGCGCACGTTAAAGAACTCCAGGTGGTCGAAATTTCTGGAGCCCTTCAATGCGGCGTCCCTCATAGCCCCAGTCGCTTTGGGACGCCAAGCCCCCATAGACCAAACCATAAACCATCATAGTGCCTTATTCTCAACTGATATTATACAGGGCGTTCACGCTAAATTTAGCAAGGGTTTAAAAATATGCCGCGACACTCTAAGACGACGCGACCAAATCCATGTTGCTGGCTCTTGCATGGAGCAACTCACACTATTTTTTGTATTGTGCTTAATTGCAAAATTAGCCGAGATTAATTAATCAACTTCGCAATCAACGAAGATAGACTATAAAGTCTAATTAGAAAGTTGTAGAACGGTGCGCAAAATGTCCAACTGAACAGTTTCTAACTTTCCATCTATTACGCATCGGCTTTTTTTCGCTCTTTGCAGATGCCCACGAAATACAAAAAAAAATATCACGGGACATGTCGGCTTGCGCGCCGCGATTGCAGTGCTCTCAAACGTTCCGTGTAGGAACGAACAGATCATTTATCCCGGTGTGCTGCTGCTTAAAAAGGTGACAGGGCTGCGACGCAGGCGCTGGCTTCCCTTACGGCGCGGTTCAGGTGTCCGCCGATATGCGAGACAGATACTGCGCCATTTCCTCCCCCCCCCTCCCGCAAAGAAAGAAAACCAAAACTGCAGGAGAGAAAAAGCATATACGTATGACTTATAAATTTGTCTACGATTACAGACTGTTCCTGTTTGGCAGGCAATTGATCCTTTGCAGTAAGACTTAATTGCCTTAATAATTTTAGTCTTCTGTTGTTCATCTGCGCAAATGAAACGCCACATTTCTCAGGCGAACGGAAGTTCGTCAGCTGTTGCCAGAGCTTGCGAAGCCTTATAGGTTGATGCAGTCCAATTAATGGGTTTGTTTTGACGTAGTTGGAATGTTAGCGGATCGGTGCGAGACGGCTTTGAGCGTGTGGCATCTTTTATTGGCGTGCAAAGAAACAATTTGTGCATGCTACTTTATTTAATTGCTTTATAATGCAATTGCGCGCCAGATAGTGTTAAAACATAACTGCTGCTAATTATGAGCATGTAAACAGAAAGGCTGTGCTACAATTGGATTCTTTTTTTTCGTATGAAGTCAAGGTGGTGGGAATACATTGCTTTCTTGGTTCGATTTTTTTTTACACATTGTTAACATAGGTGATGAAATTATCGTGAGACGTTCCAAATTTCGTTTTTGCAACAAAAGCTTTGAACCATGGCGGCATAAAAATCAAACAACCCGAAAGAAAAACACAACAGTAAATTTTTTGTTGTCACAACAAATATCGCTGTAGTATTTTAGGACCTGACAACAGAAATTCTTCTAGTAACAACAGGATTTTCGGTAGTATTGAGCAGTCTCTTGTCATAACGACAGAGCCAGTTCTGTCGCAACAACATACAACTACAAAATACTACAGAAAAATCTGTCGTAACGACAAAAATTTCTGTTGTATCTTGGGACCAGTGCTGTCCTATTTTCCGACTGGGAACCTTCACTTTACTCTGAGTTGTCCTTTCTCCTCTTCTACAGAGATAAAACGTTCGAAAACGTCTTTTCATGTCACCCCTTTAAGGCTGCACAGAGTGACATCATGCGTCAGCTGCGTGAAGCAACCTGCGACCTTGACCATGACAAGTAATCTGCTTGTTTTCGCGTAACTCACGCCAAATACACCACGGGCGAGAAATACATATGTGGGGTGCGCTCGCTGTAATTATTGGCCGACCGGGACAAAGTGTCCTCATTTTTCAAATGAAAAAATAAGTGCACGTGTGCATATTTTTTATTCTATTCAAAAAAGTTAATTACCGTTTTCAGGAGCGGACAGCAACAACTCCTGAGAGGGCCATATCCAGTCGATAATCATTAGCAGAGTCTGCTGTATTGAGGATCACACTTCCAATGTCGCAGGCGTGATTTATACTGCATTCATTTTTTCTGTAATTGCAAGAGATAAAGGGAAAATGTACTTTTCGTGTCGCTCTTTTCCTTTGTATCCCAACCCTCCCTCTCCCTATAACTTTCCGCACATGGCAGTGCGGTTGTTCCAGTGATAACACCCAGGCACAGGCCCCTACATATTCTTGTATCCTTTCTTCTTACAATTTTTACTATTACTGCTACTTTCGATGGAATTACTGACTATGCCATGTCCTTCTGGATTGTCCCTTACAAAATTTTTAGACAGTCTATAGCCTGTCCATAGACTTTTTCACATACAGTGTATAGAATTTCTAAAGCCAAATCCTATTTGGATCCTAGTGGTTTTCGACGTTGTACATATGCTTTACCACCTGTCAAGTAAATCATGATTTCACTTGTAACTGCTGTATTTTTTGAACGGATTTCAGGTATTTTTATGCCATCTTGGTTTCCTGTCTATTTTTTATGCCTTTGTACTAATTTGATATTATGTACTTTTTAATGTGCGTTTATGCCTGTGGTTATGTTTGCGCGGTTCCGCTGCCTGTCGGGCTCTGCCACTCAAGCCCTATGAGGCTTTGGCAGGCCGGATTTTCTGTACTTTGTTTTGAACATTTGGCGCAATAAAGTACTATTATTATTATTATTATTATTATTATTATTATTATTTACTTGTCTATAGACATACAAACTTTATGGACAGTTTGTAGGCAATCTGTGGATTTTTGGCCATGCACATTTAGTAGACTTCTGTCTGTTGACTTTTGTCTATAGACTATCAACAGACAAAAGGAAATATCTATAGGAAGGCAATATAGTCTACGAGAAGCTTGTCGAAATATAAGGCCATTTTTATCAGGGGTAGCAAGCTCCAGAAAACTCCACAGTTTCAAGTTGGCGTTATTGAGGGTGGGGAGGAAGGAAGTATAGGATACAAATCTGGTAAGACTTAAGGATATTTGAAATCACGGTGTTTGGTCTCTTTAAAGCGCATCTTCAAATACTCCATCTGCGTTGACGAAGCTTGTCGAGTTAAAATTTTCCTCTTGTTTGAGGCTGGCAGAGCGCGAGCCCCGGCCTGGACCTTGAGTGCTCTAATGAGTGGCTCATGTTTTCCTGTGCTACCGGCGCTACACCGAGCCCGTGGCATTCAGCACACTGCGTCGGTGCTGGGGCGATGATGTGGAAGACATTGGCGGGGGAAATGGATGGCATTTTCAAAAAAGGTTGATTATAAGGTTTGCTTCTATGGAGGCATCAATCGCTCGAAGGTCTTTGTCGGACAGGAATCACGACAGGGCTTCATGCTCCCATGTTCTCATGTTCCGGCGCTTCTGTACTGTACGAGAGATGTTGAAATGCAATCTCGCTCTGAACAAACCTTTCTCTTGGTCTATTCTGGCCTATGCAGCTGGTACAAATCTTTCGTGCGGTATCCGGACAGCTACTGCTACACCCTGGACTACAGCCGAATCTCAAATGATTCCCACCCGCTGAGGAGGTGCCGCTACCCATGGGACTACGGTGAGTGAAGAGGGGAGGATTCATTTAACGCGAAGCATCTATATGAGCTTTTCCCTGAGTATTCAAAGCGTGCCGGCTTGAAAGGAAGTATGCAGGGTGTAGTCTTCGTTCTGAACACCAAGGGTTTTTATTACAGCGAAGTTGTATACTTGTACCGTCCAATGAAATTTTCGTGTCGTCGGCGTCGTCAGCAAAAAACGGCAGGCTAAAAACTGAATGCTATTCAGAGTAGAAAAGTACCCAACAGCATAGAAATCGTATGTCATACTGATCATAAAGCAGTTGTAATGTAAAAAAAATATAAAAAGATTACAGAAAATAAAAATAACATTACAGATTAAAAAAATAAAAAATACAACAACTTTTAAAAGGAAATAAAAATTGTATAAGAAGTACAAAAAGGATAAAAATAAAGGAATAGAAATATAAAATAAAAAAGAACATATAAAGGGTAAATCTCATTTGAAAACAGGCATACAGCTCAGTAATCTTTTTCATTAAGAAAAACCACTAAAAACAAGCATCAAAACCAGATGATGGATGATAAGGCGAGTTCGAACAATGGAAACACCATTTCTCCAATGAAACTCAGCCAACCACCATTCATGGTTCATGCATTGATGTAACCTTAGGAAAGAACATCTCTACAGTTAGAACTGAAAATCTCAGTGTATATCATACTGATCATAAAGCAGTCGTGAATGTCGTTGTTAAGTAATAAAGGGTAATATAAGTACATTTCACTTGTCTGTGGTTTCGCTCTTTGCAGAGCCACATGTGCGAATTTTCAGGTTACTTCGCAATAGGTAATTGGGTGTCGTTTTACAGCTTCGCTGTCCAACCACCTTCAAGGCGTATGTTGGAGCCAGATTTTTTTTAGTTTTGCAGTAAAACCTTAGCGAACAGGTTGAAATATACTTCTGCAAAAGCAGCGCAGAATCAACAGGACAGAAGGAGGTACCGCCATTGTTGTGTTACGTTTTTCCTTCTTTCTGTCGTACTGCTTTATCGCTGCCTCTTCAGAAAAAGAGCTTGGCGACAATAAGCTTGCCTTCTCAGGATGAGAACGAGACAAAACAAATTGTTTATTTGTACCCGTCACCGTCGAACAGCAAAGATGGGTTGAGCTGTTGACCACTTACGCAAGTAAATGCACAAAAATGAAGGTAAGTGATAAAAGGGAGAAAAGAATTGCAGAACCTGCCGGAGTATTATGATGAAAACGTGTGGCAAAAGTCACCACTCTATATATTCGCGAGCCCTGTGCCCTGGCAGAGCACAGAGAACGTCGAGAAGACCAGTTAGAAGACGATGCTGCCTGCTTCTCGTGGAGGTTGGGGGGCCCGTCCCCAGATGTTAGTGGGTGTCTCTCTTCACTTCCTTTGCGCATATGCGCAACCTAAATTATTCACAAAAGAACCCAAGTAGCACACAATGGGGGCACCTAGTGTCCCACGTGGGCAAGTCGAGCCGGGGCAATCGCTAGATCACCTATGCCGGCTCCCTGCGGGGAATAAGTGGGCCAGCCCTAAATGGGATTTGTCCCTGTTGATTCTACATGGGTCCCACATCGGTGTTGCTAGGACTACCTCATGCCACATTCCAACATGTAGTCCACATTGATCTCTTGTAGGGTACGTGAGGACAGATGCAACGTCAATGTGGGCTCTATGCTGGAAAAAAATACTGCTAGCCCAATAAGGGCTGCCCACACGAAACCGCTCTATGTCTCACATGGGCCGTGGCGGTGCTGGAAAATGACGGCACCCAAATGCTGCCCACATTGGTTTCTTGTAGGGTACGTGGGGGGGGGGGGGGGGGCAGACGCAACGTAAATGTGTGCTCTGTGCTGAAAAAACCTCTGCTAAGAAAATAGGGGCTGCCCGCACGAAACCGCTGTAGGTCCCCATAGCCCGTGGTGGGGTTTGAAAAAGGGCGCGCCCAAATTGTTTGTTCCCTTGTAGGGTACATGGGGGCAGGTGAAACATAAATGTGGGCTCTGTGCAGGAAAAACAACGTTAAGCCTAATTGGAGCTGTACACTCAAAACCGCTGGGATCTCACGTACATCTGCCGTGACGGGACACGAAAGCGGGCTTGCCCATGTCAATATTTTGTCTGGGTCTTCTGCGCAGATGCAACACCAATGCGGGCGCTATGCGAAAAAAAAATGTGGCAAGCCCAAGTGGCACAGCCGATTCATTGCCGCAGGTGGTTCTTCATCGGCTACAGCGGAGCTTAACCAAACGACATGGCTCTATCGTATTATGCATGCATTGATTCAATTCCCAAATTTGTGTAATGCGCACTCATAACTTACTCTTATAGATGATTTGTAACAGAATTCTCAGCTGCTTTATTTGATTACTTCAAATTGCATGCTATGGACTCTCGCACTCATCTAAATTGTGCAAAATAATCAGACCATGCACTGGAATGACTGTGACGTACCGCTTACCAGAATGCACTGGAGTACCTGAGGTTCCAAACATCATTGCAGTTCGGAACACAAACATGGGCTGAGCGCGCAACGCCCAACAATAAGGGGCGCTGCCTGCACAAATTCAACACGGGCTTATTGTGGGCAGCCCACATAGCCCATTTTCCCCGTGTTCACAAAGAAATTTCAGTGGGTTGCTTCGGATAGGCTGTCATTGAAAAAAATAGTGCAATGATATTATGCTTTGAGGGTATTAATGGGGGCTTTTGGAGTGGGTCAGCCCTAATAGAGAATCCACATCGCAGCTCTATGGGAACCACGTGCGCTGGCCCCAACTGTGCTTGCCCCTTTAGAACCCGCATTGGTCCCATACAGATTTCGGAGGGGTTAACTGAGATGAAAACGTAACGTTCGCCCTCAAGGGCTACCCACACTTCGCCAGAATAGGACAGATGGGGCATCAAGAAATGTAGGCCGAATGTGGGCAGCTCCACCAGGGTCCCAAGTGGGACCTATTGAGGCGTATGTGGGCAGCCCAGTGGGGCCCGCGTTGCAAAACCCACATTGGTCCCAGCGGGGATCACAATGGCTACCCGCATTGGACCCACAGGGGGACTCACTTCATAGCCCGCTCTGTGCTACACGGGAACTTGCATGTTGCAAATGAAGTGATGCAGCTACTTTGTAAATTCTCTGGCTTTTAAAATCTCGCGAGTGTACCGCATGTTTTGCACCATTCAACTCACTGCTTCCTAGTACTTAGTAACCTAGTCTACGCCGAATTTCTCACAAGTTGCAAACGTCTTTGTATTTTTGCTTTCTCTTTCTTCGTCCCTTCACCGCAGAGATGAACTCGGTGATCGGGTGGGACCTGGCCAACGTGCTGGAGGTGGATCCCTTCGGCGCCGACGCCTCCGTCCACGAACACGACACCAACTCTGCCGAGCAGGCTCACTCGCTCTTCTTCGAGCCGCAGTCGCGCTACATCATCCTCGTCGAACAGGTATATGCATTGATGTACATAGAGGTGTTGTAGTCGCATCGCCCTCTCACCTTACCCACTGATATTCACGCTCGCAGTCTGAAGCGGTGTGCACGATGACGGCTTGCAATTTTAGTGCGAAAGCACTACTTCCCTACCAAAGCTGAAAATGGTTGCAGGTTAGCTCAGCTAAGCGTGGTTTAGCGAAATCGTCCCGTCGACGTAGACGACTCCGGCCGACTCGCTCCGTCCATAGCGAGAAGTGCAACGCGAATGCCGCGAGAGCGGCGCCTTTTCCCAGCAAATGACGAGTCACGTGGTTAGTCACGTGGCCACCGCTGCCAAGGCGGCGGTCGGCACGGCGGTGGCGCATGGTTGCAGCTGCGGCGAGTGACGTGGTATGTCACGTGGCTGCCACACCTCCACCGCTCCTCCACTTGAAGGTCAAATTGCGGCGCCGGTGACCTCGGCGCTTGTCCTGTGTCCGTCGTTTCAGTCGTCGTTTTTTCCTTGTGTAACGTGTTACTCCCCTCTAAAGACCTTGACTTGACTAGGCCAGTGAAACTTTCGCTTTAAAACCCGAGGCATGTGAGAAGCCTCAACCTTTGACCTTTCACGGAGCGCCAGTGACGGAGGCCTTGCACAGTTGCGCACCTGTGAGATCCACCTGCACAGACCACACAGACGTATCTCTCACAATTTTTAAAATAAAATCTGTAAGCGGTTTAGATAATTACCCTGTATACATAGTGCATTCTGTGCAGTAAAAAAACAGCAAAAAACTGTCACGCTAGTTTTGCCCTGAAATCATTTATCTGCCTTTTTCGCTAAGAGCTTTGCGGCTAGTCTTTCAGAATTATGTAAATTTTAACCAAACCGAATGGATGGGTCACAGGTAAAACACAGTCGCATGCGGCGCTGGTCATATTCTATTGGTGTGATAAGCATAAAGTCGAGTCGAGTGTGCCAGTTGCGGTATTAGCACTCGTAATCATCATTATCAGCCCAATGCCATCCACTGCCATCCACTGTAGGATAAAGGCCTCTTTCGGTGAACTGCAATCAATACTGCCCTGTGCCAGCTGTGGCCATTTTATCCCCTCTAACTTCCTAATCTCATATCCGCCCACCTGATTTGCTGCCGCCCACCACTGCGCTTGGCTTCCCATGGAATCCACTCAGTGACCTACAAGGAGCATAACAGCCCTACCCTTGTCTATTTATTCGTATTTATCTCAGCTGTGATATATCACTGACTCGCTTTTGTTCCCGACACCACTCTGATATCATCCTGTCTTTAAACGATACACCTATCATTGAAGCAAGGTAACTGGAGATGAGAGGATCGATACTGGTACGAATTAATCTTACCTCATGCTTATGGTCCGTACGGCTATAATTTTACGAGTTAGCTCATTTCTGTTCGTAGTGTGTTTAACGACCATTTTTCAAGTCCTTATCAGCAGTAAAAATCTATATGATCAGACTGTGGCTCAATGTCCTGAAAACACCGCCTTTTCTTCTCTATCAGCAAACGACGTTGGCCCTTCCCAAGCCGTACCAGACCAAGTGTGTCAACTACGAGCTGATGAAGAGGACCGACAAGTACTACGGCATGATGACGCAAAATGTAAGGCTGGTAATGGAACAATCTGTTTACCTGAAAGCCAGCGCCTAGAACTGGTGTTTGGCACGCGTGAGGCAAATACAAGCTTTCTCGAAATACAATGGCTACTTTGTTCGCCACTGACCAACATATAGCGGGGTTATTTTGGGGAGTAAGGGATATAAGGCGAGCGGCCCTACGCGGCCGATGTTGGAAACCTACTGGACTGTATACTTTTCTGAAAAATGTCCATTTTTTTTCTCTCAATTCTGTTCATCGCTGAGTTAGCTGCGGTGGCTCCATCGCCAGGTTAACCGTAGATTTACTCCAAAGCTGTTCAAATGAACTTCGCACTTCATAGCTTACATTAAACACAGGAGAAATGTTTGAGCAAACAGTCATCTCAAAATATGTGCGAGCATGTTTTTCTTTTGTTTTACAAAATTGACTTCTCGAATATCGCTTTTCATGCCAGGGTTGTTCCGAATGTTTAGTTCGGTACTGTGTACTTCGATATAATCATTTCGCATCGTGCTGGTCTCTCTGGTTGGCCTGTTTTGCACATTTGTCATTGTTCTGTTCGGTGACGTAGTGGAGTGCAAAACAATGACAAAGTAAATATACAAAATACCACCTCGCAATAGACACACCTTGGACACGATTGATCAGTTACTTTATGCATAGCCTTCACTCTTTGATCTTCTTTTATTACATAAAACAATGAAAAAAATAAGAGAATTTAGTGCCGAGTTTTAGATGAGGCTGACTTCTCCTGAAGACAGTATCACATTGCTTAGCATTAATAGCTGTGGATGCTTTTCTTTTTTTTAATGGGCTTATTACAGCTTACTAGCCCAGACAGAGCATGCTGTGTAAGTTTTGTCACTTTGCGCAGCTATGCTACGAACAGTGTCGCATGAGGCTGTGGATGAAGAAATGCGGCTGCATTTCCAGTCGCTACGCCTATCGAGACTTGGAAGGAGCGCCCATATGCGACCCGACCAAGACCAGTACGTATACGTGTTGATGCCAGATGCATGTGACAGTTTATCCATACAAAAATGTTTTCGTCAGTCTATAGACTGTCTATTTACTTCTCTCTATCAATTCTATAGACTCTCTACAGACAAACCCTAGAGAACAGTCTACAGGCAATACAAATCCTATAGACTGTCTATAGAAAATCTTTAAATTGATGGCCATACCCTTTTAGTAGATTTTGCCCATAAACTATGAATAAACAAAAATCTATAAGAAGGCAGTAGAGTCTGTAAGAAGCCTATAGACTGTCTATAGACGACTTTTATTATACTGCGTCATTACCAGCTGTACTCCCACACGCACGGCCAGAATGGTACGACCCTGTCGATGCCTGGGGGTCTGGAACAAAACGAAAATTAATCGACCGTTTGACACCGTCAAAATGGCGGCCAATAACGGTAGAGTGGAATCAGGTCAGAAGGCATGACACCTTGCTCTTTGGGTTCTGCGGCACAGTAGTCCTCGAAGATATGGACGGTTGATTCGCTATAAAGAAATGTTGCTTTAGTCACGAACGAATTTGCTACCCGGTTAATCCCTCACAGTTAAGTCGCGAAACAAACATGATCGAGCTCCAAACGTGCCTTGTTGAAATGCTCAGTGCATTCTTTCGAGAATTTTCTTCATGGCCAGATAAGTTGCCTACTCTGACAGAACGACACCGGCGAACCTTAACCAGTGGCGAACTCCTCTCTGTTTATTATAAACATCCTCGTTCAGCACAAAGCCTCGCCTTCAGATTGGTAAAGTCAGTCTGTACCCGACTGTCTGGAGTTACTGCACCTTTCGTGTTTTCTTTAAGTTGGTGCATCTAACAGATCCCGCGAAGGCAAACCTTGCATCAGCTTCTACCAGAGCTTGAAACAAGCGAGGTGCATAGCGCTGGCACGGTTTTAATGAATGCAGACGGCGGTCTCAATGTGAATGATTATTTTTCTAAATGTGCTAATCTCAGCTTATCTAGTGGTGCTGAAAAGTACAAAGCTGAAAAACGAACGTGCAATGAAGGCTGAGCGTTGACTTCCGAATTCATTTGCTTTGCTGGACTGTGCTCCAGTGTGAATTAGAAGAAAGGCGGTTGAGATAGAGGTAAAGAGAAACTACAATCCATGGTAAACAGGGGTTGTTACAAGTATTACTGTCTGAACTCATGGCACTGGCTTCAGACACCATGATCACTGGAACTATTCGTCCTTAGGCCAATGGAGGTTGAGTAAACCCTTCACTATCGAATGCAGTACAGCCACAGCTGCTGATTAAAAAGGTATCTTTCCTCTTTCCTCCATAGGGCAATGCGCCGAAGTGGACGTGTCCCAAAAGTTCACCAAGAAGTGCTTGAAAAAGTGCCGGCAGCCTTGCAAGTGAGCCTTTCCTGATCATTGTTACGCGGCTGTCTAGACGACTAGGAAGCGAACTTTACGAAGGAAGCTCCCATCTTAAAAGCCCTTGAACATGGCTTCGGGAAGCGTTGAAAAAACTTCAGGACTGCTCTCGCTTGGGCCCTTTCCAGGGAGATAACTTATGAGGTGCAGATCACTGCTCAAGGCCAAAAGGAAAACGTGGAAGACGAGGAAGCAGAGGAAACGGTAAGTATAGGATATTCAGATATTCTCTTTCGAAATGTAGTTTTTTTTCTTTCATTTTTAATTACTCCGATATTTCACCCAAGGCACACTCATTAGCTTGGTGCCAGTTTACCCTCTTCTTTGGGTTTCCTCACTGAACCCTGGCCAATCCCCTGTCGTGGGTATGTGCCATGTCACGAAGGCAACAGCAACAACAAAGTGGAGGAAGGAATGAGTCGATTTGTCAGCAAAAAGTCTCGCCCCGAAAAATTGTTCACGATCAGCTATGTCCGAAAGATGTACGCGTGAGCTTACAACGTTCACTTCTTCCTAGAAAAACATCGGCTAAAAAAATTATCAGAGTCACGCTGTGTCCAAATGATGTTCCTTCATGTTTATAGAATGTTTGACATGTTGTTCAGGGACATCACCGACAAATAGTCCCGAGTAAATTATATGTGCATGGTGACACATTGGCATATGAGAAAAAAAATCTTTTTGTGGGCACCAGTTCTAGTGTTAGATCCTGTACTGGTCCTCATCTAGTGTCTTGATTTACTTGAAGGCTGAATAAAGCATGAGTTCGTGCCTGCCTGTAGAGTGGCCCATTTTTGCTGCAGCGTGTGCTGCGTGTTCTGTTTAGAGTGACGCCGACGGCAGACTCTCAACAGCTGTGCGCTGACTGGTCAAAAGTTAAATTAACTGACATTCTCGGCGTTCCTGACCCCTCTGAAGTAATCTCTGAAGTTTTCTCATAACCTGCGGAAGAGCCTGGCGCGGTGTGGTTTTCTGGAGACGTGCTTGTCTTGTGGAGAAAGTGATAGGCACAGATGTGCTGTTCTCCACGATGGGGAGTCACCATTGAGTTTACCGCGCATACACTTAGGCACAAAGACATTCACCAATGAATATTGGTGCTAAATTTTTTTTTCACTTAACATATAGCTCTCTTGAAGAAGTTTTTAAAAGTTTGTCAACGTGTTTTCAGGACTACGAGGACACTGCTCCCAAGCGCCCAGAGAGGTAGGTGGAGTTCGATTATAAGCCGCGATGAGGCGCCAGATCGCCATAATGTTCCCTGGACTGTTGTGTGCACTTGGAGCATGCATGGGGGAATTGATCACGGGAACTCTCGGCAGTGGCTCGCAACCGTTTAAAGAGCAGGTGTTTTGTCATCAGCAGGTATTCGATAGAACTGTTTATAACGCAGGCCTGCGGGCGTGCTTTGTAAAGATCATCTTGTAAAGAAATGATCAGCACCGCCTGGCTCTCAGTCCTGACATCGAATAATACAGCTGCCATTAAGAAAGAGGCAAAAGAAAGAATCAATCAGGAAATGGCTCGCTTGAAAATGTTGTCCCTGATGCCATTTATCCGACGTCCTCACATACCGAAGGCACCAAAGCTCCGCTTAAGTGTCAAGATTTATTGCTTCTTCAGACGTATTTGCACTTTTGTAAAATGTAGATGCGCGAAAGTGCATGAGCAAAGCAGTGGCGGAGTTACGGGGTTGTGGGAGGGACAACCTCCAAGCCAGAAATTTTGCATAGGAAAACTATAGTGAACCCAACCCCCTTTTTTTCAAGAAAAACACGAAAATATACACGGTTTGAAGGGGGTACCTCGAAGCCGCCTCCTCCAAGAATGACCCATCATTCTGCTCCCGGAAGAGAAGACCTATGCTTTAAAGTGAATCAAGTGCTTCTTGTTTCTTACTCGCAGCCAGCTGTTCACCATCAACCTGCTATTCGCCAGCGAGAAACACACAATTCTTCAACATCTCAAGAAGTTTACGGTGAGCGGTACCGCCACGTGCGTGTGGTCGTATGTGTGTTCGCGTACTCACACACGCGAAGCTTGGTGACCTGTACATACTGCAGAAAAACAGAGGTGGAGAGAAATGGGCACTGCGCTTGGGGTCGTTTTTAGTCAGTGCTGCGACTTCATTCAAAACCGCGACTTAATTTTTGTGGGAAGAAAATTATACCAGACTCCATTTAAAACTTTTCTGCATCTGCCTGAGAGGTCTCAAACACCGCATAAATTTTTTGACACTGGCCCTCGTTTCAGTGCAATGCGAGCGTTTTCGTTCAAGGTTATGAAGAGCTGCTACTTGACCCTGTTAAAGAAAGTATCTTTTTCTGTCTTTCCGTCTGCCTGTCTGTCTCTCCGTCACCCCGTATGCGCGTCCGCCGCCTGTCTGCCTGCCCGCCCCTCCCACCGTCTGTATGCCGTTTGTCCGTCAGCTTGTCTGCCCGTCCGCCTGTCTTTCTGTCCGTAAGCCTATCGGCCCGTTCGTCCGTCTGTCTGTCTGTCTGTCTGTCTGTCTGTCTGTCTGTCTGTCTGTCTGTCTGTCTGTCTGTCTGTCTGTCTGTCTGTCTGTCTGTCTGTCTGTCTGTCTGTCTGTCTGTCTGTCTGTCTGTCTGTCTGTCCGTCCGTCCGTCCGTCCGTCCGTCCGTCCGTCCGTCTGTCTGTCTGTCTGTCTGTCTGTCTGTCTGTCTGTCTGTCTGTCCGTCCGTCTGTCTGTCTGTCTGTCTGTCTGTCTGTCTGTCTGTCTGTCTGTCTGTCTGTCTGTCTGTCTGTCTGTCTGTCTGTCTGTCTGTCTGTCCATGAGTCTTTGTCTGCCCTTCAGCCTGTGTCTCTCTCCATCAGCCGGCTTGTCTGTCCGTCAGCCTGTCTGCCCGTCCATCTGTCTGACCGTCGGCCTGTCTCTTTCAATCTTTTTTCCTGCCCCACCATAATTTTTGTATCCCCGACCAACCGTCTGTCCGTCAGCCTGTCTGCCCGTCCGTTCGTCCGTCCGTCCGTCCATCCATCCATCTGCCTGCCTGCCTGCCTGCCTGCCCGCCCGCCCGCCCATCTGTTCGTCCGTCCGTCCGTCCGTCCGTCCGTCTGTCTGTCTGTCTGTCTGTCTGTCTGTCTGTCTGTCTGTCTGTCTGTCTGTCTGTCTGTCTGTCTGTCTGTCTGTCTGTCTGTCTGTCTGTCTGTCTGTCTGTCTGTCTGTCTGTCTGTCTGTCTGTCCACTGCTCTACCTGTCTTGCAAGCTCTCACATCCTTCAATAGCATAAGGACGACCATGAAGGGGAATACTATCCGGCAGGGTCACCGTCTGAGTAAAGCCTCCACCTTCCGGGTGGAGTTAAGGGAGATTTGCCTGTCTCCACCAGCCGCCTGCCAACCGTCCTACTCTCCTCCTGCCCCTCTCCGCTTGTAGGGGAGAGCACGGAGACGCCGGACGAAGAATGACTCATCAAAACTGAAAATGACTAAGAAAGAATCAACTCAGACAACAGCAGGCCTATGTGCAAAGTGTATACAGCCTCTTGAACAACTATCTGTGCAAAAATGAAGCT
Organism: Amblyomma americanum; assembly: GCA_030143305.2. NCBI lineage: Eukaryota > Metazoa > Arthropoda > Arachnida > Ixodida > Ixodidae > Amblyomma > Amblyomma americanum. Next base: position 21,334 of record JARKHS020026714.1, on the reverse strand, counting down.
TGCGGGAGCTGCTACTTCTAGAATTTCTCGGGAAACCAACCTGTGTCTCACAAGCCATACCAGTGGCTGCATTTGAAAAAAGCCACCTACCAGTGCAGTCCTGCATCGCTGAACCGCTGCTAGCAGTATGAAGACTCGCCACGATCTATGAGTGTGACACATTTTGCCTAGTTTCGTAGTCGAAATTCGAAGAGAATCAGAACTGTAATAATATATTTCAGGAGTCAAAGACTATCAGCTCAGAACTGGAACAGAAATCAGAATTAGAATTGACTGCCAAATGAAAGAAGCATGCTATCGTATTTCCTCCGCATCAGTGGAATCGATCACCCCTAATTTTCTTTTTCCTCCTTCGCAGTTCATCGAGGTGTTCGGTTACCTCGGTGGCTACGTGGGCATATGGCTGGGAATGTCCTTCTTCTCTCTCCTGGACTCGCTCATCCTCTACATCCAGGACAGGCAGCTCAAGAAGCTTGAAGAGAACCGCGTCCGACCCATAGAGTAAGGAAGCTGCGAGCGTACGCGGTGACTTCGCATCTTTTTTTCACATAGCCGCTTTGCGTGTGCGCGCTTCTCCTCCAGTTCCACTCGTTGAAAACAAAACCGCCAGCTTTAACTGCGCATGCGCGGTTCATGTTAGTGACAGGCACGTGGGGCAGTTGGCGGCAGCTGTCAAGCACGCTCCTGCCATTCCGCAAATGCAGTTGGCTCCTCGCGGACCCAGATCGCGTCTGCGTCTCCGAAGTGAGTTTGTTTTCAACCAGTAGCAGACGAATTTCCGCCACTCATCAGAAGGCGCCACATCTTGTGAAAAAGGCAGTATGCTTTGTCCGCAAGCTGTACAGGCTTCTTTGGTGCCACCGTGCTCTTGTAGGCACCGTCAGCTTTGAAAGCTTCGTGGCTTCCGCTAACAACATTGCCATCACAAGAAGCAGCACAGCTCATCGGCCCAATATTGCAACAGGATGGTCCCATCCTGGTCCTTTGTAGGGCCAACTTTGCCAATACAGTTCCAATGTTGGGCGAATTACATGTGCTGCTTGGGCTAGGTTCGCGGCATACTGAAAACATATCCGATTATCTTATCCAATTTGGCTTTGGTAGTGACTTCCGGCTAAAAGCCTTGAGTGGTTATAGCAATCAACATAGTTCATATCCTAAATAAACGTTCAAAAGGAGACTAGAGAACAGCTCAGATGCATTTGATGGACGACTTCCAAAAATTAATCGAAACAGTGGTGCTTCTTTCGCTAGTGACGTCGGGCGGCAGCAAACATGATGCCTTCAATGACGGCGGCTCGTGAGAAAACTAAATGTCATTAGAAGAAAAAATAGTGCATAACAAAAGTGTCAGGGTTCTAACTCGGTTAAACCGGTTATAGTGCGAAAGCATGGGCAGTATTAGTGAACGAAGAAGACAGTGTGCAGTGCACAGCGCGAGAGTAAGTTGCAGTTTAACATGAAGCCTGTTCAACTGCGGGGATAGCCTATAGTGCCCTCGCGCAGAGGCCTGCGAAGCTGATCTGTTCGCGCCGCCGTGGGTTCGACTCCCGGTCGGGGCTATTGACTTGGTTGGTGGTGTCGCCGTTGCTAGGCAACGCCACAAGATAAAAAGATAATAAGATTCAGTGGTCGTTGTTTGTGAGCGTGTGAGAGCTTTTGCACTTAAATATCAAAATACTAAGAAAACTTCCAGTGACTGGAGTTGGCTCTGGCGGTCAGGGCTCAGGATTGCTCGAGGGGCCGTTGTGGCACCTAGGTTAGGAGGCGGCTGACAAACCTTGCACAGTAATTAAGTACTGCGCTTTGACCACAAACAGCACTAACCAAAAATACTTCCCCCGTTCTTCATTAAAATCTCACACAGGAAGGATATTAAACCGCGCATCAGTTCCTTCTGGACGAGCTCCTCAAAATCTGGAGTGCATAAGACGCCAGGGTGATTTCTTATCGCTGTATAAAGTCCTCAGAGCGCTATACCGAACCCCCCCCCCCCCCCCCCCCTTTCTGTTCTGTATTCACATCGTTCGATTCCAAATGGAACCTGTTTGAATGCCTCAGTCCGTTTACTCGTCGAGATGGGTGGGTTACGTTATAGCACGAACTGCTGGAATGATTGTCTAATTCGCCTTTATAAAGCACCACCTCTCAAAGTTTAAGAGAAAAGAAGCTTGTTCGTCTATTAATCGCGTTATGTCGCCGCCAGCTGAGGGCCTTTTCCCCGCTAACTGCGCACTGCAACATTAATAGCTGAATAGCAACACATAATAGCTGTATGATGCAACAGTAACGCTGGATGGATGGATGATAATGGCTTTACCCTTTGTATTGGGCTGCAGCTTGCGCCACTTAGCCTATACTTCCCCCTTGTTAATTATTTGTCCTTTCTTTTTTTCTCCAGGGTGACCAACCTAGGCGACGTCGCTCCGAAGAGAGCTTTCTACTGAACCTTCGGATGCGCCATTTTTCCGTCCCAGAGTGCATAAGGGCTGTCGGAGTTATTCGGACGATTATTGTGATTATTAAACGTAGAAGAGTGCTCTCTGAAGACTTCCCTCTGTATTGAACTTTACTGCCCGGTCGTACCTCTACACATGTGCGGTATACTTTGCTTCTACTGCATGCACTTCAGTGTACAGCGGGGACCGGACTTAGCAAGGACACATAGGCGCCAGTTCATGCACCTCTCGGAGCACCACACCATGCATCACCACAGCTGGCCCGTTGTCACAGTGCTGGGGCTCTGTCGCAAGATTCTATGCGAGGAGCTCCCCGGTGACGCTTAGAGAGCCAACCCAAGCAGCCCAAGTAATTGGCCCCACGTTGGAACTGTATTGGCAAAGTTGGCCCTACAATGGACCAGGATGGGACCATACTGTTGCAATAGTGGGCCGATGACCTGTGCTGCTTGGGAACAAATCGCGTGTCTAGGTGTTCTAGCTAAGTGTGGGTCATCCTGTACAAAAGGTCGTAAAACCTGTTGTGTGTACCACCTATTAGATTTTCAAACAGATTTATACGGAGTGTTCAATAAATTTCGCTTCCGGACCTCAACTGTTACATGAACGGAAGGAACTGGAAAAATGGTACTACAAATTTCGCGCTCACAAACTCGTTTTCCAGCAGCATATTTGTTCCTGATATACACGCCCTCTCTCCCCTTCAGCAGTGATTTAATTCGGACACATATGACACTCCATTTTATTCACGCCAATTAATAAAAATGAGAACAGTCGTTTTGCCTCCCCTTGGTTGGAAGTCCGAACTTCACGCACTTAGTGAAGATAAATAATTGGTTTTTGGGGAAAGGAAATGGCGCAGTATCTGTCTCATATATCGTTGGACACATGAACCGCGCCGTATGGTAAGGGATAAGGGAGGGAGTGAAAGAAGAAAGAAAGAAATAGGTGCCGTAGTGGAGGGTTCCGGAGAGAGAGAGAAAAAAAAACTATTGTTAGAGAGGAAGTCGGGGCACGCCCCTGGGTCTCCGCACGACCCCACTGCACTCAGTGCTTATGTCCTTAAGGTCCATAACACTGGCAGCCCGGCCGGTGGCGATTGTCTGCACGGCCGGGACCTCCGAGCGCAGCAGGGTCTCCCAGTCCTCCCAGGTCTTGAGGTCCTCTAGGCCGCGCGGGGGAGGGTCAGCTGGCCAGATGGAGAGGATGTGGAGGGAAGAGGCGAATGGTTCTGGGCACAAGGTGCAGGCAGGAGTGGGGAAGGAGGGGTGATAGTGGGCTAGGGTCAGGGGTGAGGGGAGTGTGTGTGTCTGTAGTTTGCGCCATAGTGTTGCGTGTTTGTTATCTAGGGAGGGGTGGGGCGGGGGGTAGAGCTGGCGCGAGGCTCTGTAGGCCTGCGTCATCTCGCTGAACGAGTGCATTCGCTCCCTCGCGAATCCCCGATCCGAGGCCACCTGAACCCGGTTTAAAGAACCTCGAGCTAAAAAGTTGGCGGCCTCGTTTCCGGGATTCCGGGAGTGCGCAGGCACCCATATAAGCTCTACATGGCGGGGTGGGGGTGCATCGCGCGAGCCCAGTATGCCAAAAGCAGGGACGTGGACTCGGCTTCGCGCACAATTTAGAATTGCAGTTTTAGAGTCTGTTAAAATGTACTGGGCTTCCGTGCGGGTGATGGCAATTGCGATGGCGGCTTCCTCTGCAGCCTCTGGGGTGGTGTCAGGGGGGAGAGGTAGTGTGAGGAGGGCGGATGAAGAGCAGTCCACCACGGCTGCGGTTGCTTCATCACCCGTGCAGGCGGCGTCCACCCATACGGCGTCCGGCTCGGAGCCGTACACTCGGTGGAGTGCCGCGGCTACAATAGCGTCTTGATGGAGTCTTGTAGTACGCCCTGCGCCCTATAGGCCGCGAGCATATCGCGACGAGCATCGGCGAACGCGGCACAGTGAAGGAGCAGGTGTTCTAGTGTTTCCACTGCACCGCATCCGTTACACACATCACTCGTCGCGATTCCGTGACGCACCCGTCGTTCCCCGGGCCACACGCAGCCAATGCGCGCGCGGAGGATCATTGCACGTTGTGACCGCGTAAGTGCGCGACAGCCGGTGACACTGTCGATGCGCTCACCTCCCGCGATGCGTGGGTCGGGGTGCTGCTTTTGGAGATGGTCGTGGATGGCTGCACGCACGTCCTCCAGCGCAAGGGGCAGATCGCTAGCAGGTAGTTGGTGTGCAGCGGTCGCGAGGTCGTCAGCTTCTTCGTTGCCGGCGATGCCGCAGTGACCGGGCACCCACTATGCACGCACGCCACATCCTCTTTGCGCGAGGCGCTCGATGCGCGAGCGAATTTCCCGCACTAGTGGGGTACCGCGGCCGTTAGATTGCAGGCGGCTGAGGGCGGCGCGGGAGTCGCACAGCAGAGCACTCCTGGCGGCGTAGGGCCGAGGGTGAGCAGCACGTCCAGCCCGAGCCGGATCCCCATCAACTCCGTTGTGGTGTAGGAGCCCAGGAAGGTTGCGTGTTGCTGGCTGTGCAGTCGCAGGGCGGGGATGGTAGCCGCCGCTGCAAGGGAGCAGCTGAAGTTGAAGTTGAAGTTTATTCCTTCTTCCTTTCTTACAAAGGAGGAGCCGGGAGTAAAAGCTGCGGCGACAGCTTGACAATGGTCCCGGCTCCTTTACATACCCGGCAGTACAGGAGGAAAAGCGACGGCTATACATACAACAAACATACATACATACAAAGCAAAAGTAAATAAATCAACACTTCGCCGGCCACCTATGCACATCATGCAAAAATGACAATATAAAATGCGATGCGATGAAAAGGTCATAGATAATCATACAAAGAATGGTGCATAATAATCAGAAAGATTGCATCTGAAATTCTCAAGGAAAAGAATTCTCCCGGCAGTATTCCCGAATTTCGTGTTTTGATTTTCGGGTTATGTCAAAATTTTCTTCGTTTAATCTGTTCAGCAGAATTGGAAGGTTATAACATAAGGATTGATTCACATAATAGGCTCTTGGTGTTGGGGTAAACCAAATTTCTCTGTGTCTTGTGTCACGGCAGCTGGCGTTTTCTCTGAGTTGTGCAAGCAAAATGATGAGGTTTTCGGGGTGTTTTAGGTGAGATTTGTAACATGATAGTAGTCTATAAGTATATAACGCAAATATTGGAAGGATTTCATACTTTACAAAAATATTCCTGGTGGGAGAAAAGAGTGGTACATTGTCAGTACATCTCACTGCTTTTTTCTGAAGCAGATGTATCTTGTTAAGATTTGTTATGCCTGTTGTGCCCCACACTATGTTACAATATCGCAAATGAGAAAGTACTAACGCATTGTAAAGTATGATCTTTACCCTTATTGTAAGAATGTGCCTAAACCGCGCAAGTATACCAAGGGCTGAGGCGACCTTTGAACGTATGTAATCAATATGTGTATTCCAAGTTAAATTGCTTGAAAAGGTAACTCCCAGTGTTTTTACGGACTCAACGAGCTCTATAGGCTGGCTATTGAATACGGCTTTGATAGGTCGCGATATTTTCTTTCCCTTAGGACGGAACAACATAATTTTAGTCTTCACTGGATTTATTCGTAGATAATTTGCTTCTGCTCATAAACTGAGTTGAATAAGTGCATTGTTTGTTTGTTTTTCGACGTCTGTTTCGGAAGTACCTGTGATAAAGAAAGATGTGTCGTCAGCATATGATACTACATGAGCGCTACTTGTGCTGTAGCAAATATCATTTATATAAATTAAGAACAGTAATGGCCCAAGTATGCTTCCTTGAGGCACTCCAGATGTTATAGGGAGAGTAGAAGAAGTTGCTGTGTTTATATCTACATACTGAGCTCTGTGTGATAAGTAGGATTCTAATAAAGTTAGCGCTACACCACGTACACCATACCTATTTAATTTAAAGAGAAGGACATCATGATTAATGAGGTCAAATGCCTTAGTAAAATCGATATAAATACCAATAGCGAGTTTATTTTCTCTAAATCCTGTATTATAATTTTTTTGTGTTAGAAGTGCCGTTTCAGTAGACCTATGCTTCCTAAAGCCATGCTGAAAGTCAAGGAATAAGCGATTGTAATCAAAATATGAAGTTATTCTGGTATGGATTATTTTCTCAATGCCCTTAGAAAGCACAGGAAGTAGGGAAATCGGTCGATAGTTATTGAGTAAATTTTTATCTCCACGCTTAAATATTGGCACCACTCGGGCAATCTGCATTTCCTTAGGGAAAATTCCAGTGGATAAAATGAAGTTGAATATGTAGGTAATAACAGGGCACAGGACGTCGAGAACATACTTGACCGGCAGTATTTGCATACCATTCGAGTCCTGTGATTTGCTATTTTTGATGTTATTTATGCAAGCGAAAACTTCGGCTGAATCAGTTGGGGCTAAAAAGAGGGACTGCGTACTATCGTTTCCCTGTACGTACTGAGCGTAATTTCGGCAGATACTCACATTCTGGTTAATTACACTACATTGTTCAATAAAGAAACGGTTAAAAGCATCTGCCAAAGAAGTACCGGAGAGTAGCTTTCCGTCATGCGTAAGGGCATCAAGTGTAGATGCATTAATGCTGGGATGCAACAACAAGTTCAAATTGCGCCATACAATATCTGGACGTTGTGCGTATTCATCACGGAACATGTGTATTAAGAAAGAATCTTTAGCCTGCTTTAGTTTAGATGTAACTTTATTTCGATAGGTCTTAAACTGTGCAAGTATTGTTAAATCTTTTGTTCTTACAAATTTGGCAAATAACGCATTTTTATGCTTAATCATATTCAACAACTCTCGCGTTAACCAGGGTTTTCGCGCTTTCTTCGGTTTCTTCACTTGCACTAACGGAAAATGTAGGTGGTATATATCTTTAAATATGCTTATAAATTTTGAATATGCAGTATTACTATCACTCCATGTGTAGACGGAGTTCCATGATTGCTGTTCAACTGCGCACCGGAATGACTCAAGGCGAGCAGGATTAATTACTTGGCGATAAGTAGTTTGCTCTCTATTCCACTTGATCGGAAAGGGCCTATCTACCAATAGAAAAATTCCCAGATGGTCGCTCATGCTAGTATACGTAGTTCGAGCGAATATTGTGTCAGTGCTAATATTAGTAATAAATACATCCAATAAAGTAGAGCTTTGTTCTGTGATCCGTGTTGGATAAGTGATAACATTGGACAGCCCATATGCAGAAAGAGTAAGGCTGAGTTCATTTTGGTTAGGCGTAGGTATAAGCATGTTCACGTTCAGGTCTCCACCCAAAAAGATATTCACTTTCTGTTCCACAACATATTCCAAAACTTCGTCTAAGAAGGCCAAAAATCGGCTAAAAGTACCAGACGGTGGCCTGTACACCACGCAAAACAGATTATCAAGATGGCGTAGAGTAAGCACCTCAAAATCAGGTGTGACAGCACAGAAACGTTCTTCAGTATCACAGATAAGATTCTCTTTTACAAGAATAGAAACACCGCCACCTTTCTTGTCCTGACGATTGCGAAAGAAACATTGATAACCAGGTGATTGAAATACAGCCGATTCATCTTCATACCATGTTTCAGTAAGCATTAACACCGTGAATGATACTCCGAAAAGATCTAGCAAAGCATTCATTTCACTTTCTTTATTTTTTAAAGAGCGAACGTTCTGGTGAAAAAAGGATAGGGCTGGCTTTTTGGTCAGAACCAACTTCTGAATTTCTTGCGGCAGAAAACCCATAATTGTTGGACAACAAAGCTAGATAAGTGCAAGCACTTTACGCTATCTTGGACAGGTCATCCACGCGGGTGATAGGGATGACGGGTGTGGTATCAGATTTGCGAACATAGATTTTTCCATTCTTGACCCACGCGTATTTCCAACCCTGCGCTTTTTTCGCTGCATTTGCAGCACCAAAGAGACGTTTCATGGCTGGGCACAGGTGCTCGTTTACAAAGATGTCGTTGTTCGGTTCTAACGCCAGGTCATTTGCCGTAAGCCTGCACTTTCTAGCTTTTTCCAGGAAAGAGTTACGCTGAGCTCTGCGTGTAAACTGCACAATTATGTTAGGCGAGGCAGCATTTCCGACAGTCTGAACACGATGGCAAACCTCAATGTCAGCGTCCGCCAGAGGCATGCCAATTTCTTGAGCCAATTTTTTCGTTAGTTCTTGCAACTTTTCATTTTCTATTTGTGGCACTCCTTTAATTTCAATGTTGAAACACCGTGAGTGCTGCTCGGTCTGCATAAGTCGGGACTCTTGTTCCTTTACCTGTGCACACAGAGCCTGACGTTCCTCTAGCAGCGTTCTTACTGTTTCTTTCAGATCCTTGTTCTCTGTTTCAACTCTTTTAACAGAATCTTTTATTTCTTCATAGCTTTTGTTAATAAAGCCCATGCTGGTCTTAATTTCTCTGATATCTTTCCTGAGGTCTCGCTCGATACTTTCTCTCATATCGCGAAACTCTTGTTTTATTTCACGCTTCAAGTCTTCAAACATTTTCTGAAGCTCTTTGGTCATTTCTCAGACTTTGACAAACAAAATGCAAATCAGCTCCAAAACAAGACGCGCAACAAAGTGCTTGGCAGCAATATGGTAGCGGATTCACACTGAATAGTTTTACATGCAGTAAATGAAAATTTCTGGTAGCAAACCTGCAAAATATGGGCAGAAGATATAGCACGGCCGTTGTCGCCGCTACCGCAGCTGCCAAGTGACGCTGGACGAAACTGTCGCAGAATATGTAGCCTCAGTCAATGTGACGTCACGCCGGGGCATCCAATGGCTGATGGCCTCCTTCCCAGACGGCAGTGATGGTGCAGTCATGTGCTGCACTCGGCAACAAAGTCTGGCCACGGGAGCTGCAAGCCCTCCTGTAGAAAGCGATGCTGCAAAATATGGGCAGAAGATATAGCACGGCCGTTGTCTCCGCTACCGCCGCTGCCAAGTCGCGGGCCACCGAGCCGTCGGTGTACACGAGGAGATGGTCCTGGAGCTCCTCGTTTATGACGGCTCTGGCCAGCTGCTGCACAGCACAGTGGGGTGTCCTCCGCTTTCCTGCAAATGAAAACTGCTTTTTAAGGAAAGGAAATGACGCAGTAACTGTCTCACATATCTCGGTGGACACCCGAACCGCGCCGTGTGGGAAGGGCTGAAAGAAGGAGTGCAAGAAGAAAGGAAGAAAGAGGTGACTTAGTGGAGGTATACATAATAATAGTAATCCGGAATTGGTTTTATGAGGAACGGAAATGACACAGTAATTTCCTCTCACCTTGGAGACACGCTAACCCCGCCGTAAGGTAAGGAATAAAGGAGGGAGTGAAAGAATAAAGAAAGAGCTGCCTTTAACGTGCACTGACATCGCACAGCACACCAGCGCCTTGCGTTTCGATAGTGCTGCTGTACACCACAACCATATTTTCTAGCGCACTCGTTTTGCGCTTTTCTTTGTACAATCGAGCAAACACGTTCCAAATAATCTGTAGCACTGAAAGGGATCCTAACTTCAATGCGCGAACTTATGTATGCACATACGGAACAACAGCCAATTTTTTTTTCTGAGCAGCCTGAACGCCTTGCTGACTAACCACGTGAGGCTTTTTACATATACTTTATATTTATTTATTTATTTAAAATAAATAAATAAATAAATATAAAGTATATGTAAAAAGCCTTGCCAGGAAAGACGGATAGAAAGTGTAAAAACAGATCAAGGAAACCGGCTTGGCAGAGACGAGAAGCTCGCATGATAAAACTGTTCATTTCACGTGCGCATGGCCTCGAGAGGGAAGCGAGGGAGAGGGAAAGATAGGACGTTGCTATTTCCCTCTTCACCAATTCTTCGCCGGACTCAAAATTTAATATTCGCTTAACTGACCAGGGACTGTAACGCCAGTTGTCGTGGATATCCTGCAACAACAGATTGACATCGAGGTACTGGAGCGCACTAGCCTCTGGAAAGTCCGTAGTGAACCTTAGCCCAATCCCCTTTCTTCGAAAGCCTTCACATTTTCCGCTGCATAGGGCGCATCCAGATCTTTGACAAGAATCAGTCATCCACTAATTTGTATACTTGAGCAACCAGCTTATATAGCTCACGTTGAAGAGCGCGGTTAACCTTGGCAAGAAAAATTTTGCTCAGTATCGGGGCGACACATGAGCATATGCACGCGCCCGAGCTCTGCAAATAAACATTACCACTCCAGCGCACAAAGGGCGATTTCAAATAGTCAAACGCCCTGAAAACGCTTCAACGGAAATCTCTAAAGCACTTCTGAACTTCAGCTGGTCATTGGCCTCCTTTATAGTATCCTTAACGGATCTAAAAAGCTCATGATGGTGCGGGGAATAATACAGATCATTGACATCATTACTGAAACCCCGCAAGGTGCCCGGGGTTTGATTCTCCAGGGCCTCTACCAACACTGCCCAATTTATAATGCGAAATGGGTATTCTACTGTTAGCATATATGCTGAAGTGTCGCTGCAAAAAACTTGGCACTGCGTTTTGCTAAGACCTTTTCTTGAAAACAATGGATCGAAAAGGTGAACACGATTTGTGGGTTTTTACCGTGAAAAACATGTGACGCTCCTGATGCTCTGCCTTAGAAACTTCAGAAGTAAAGCGGTCAAGGTTTAGGTATTCCAACAGGGTGCGGCCTTCTCCTTGACAGCGGTCGGCGTTACATGCACCCGCGTGAAACTGCTCTGAATGGCAAGTGGATGGATGGAAACAACTTTTATTAGAAAAAAAGGAAAGAAAAAAATCTTCCAGGGTGGTTTCCTACAGGTCCAGGAGTCCACGGGTTCGTGCCTCACATAAGGCCCGATCCACCAGCCATTTCTGGCCGGCGGGCTGAGCTGTCCGTGAAGCAGCCTCCCAGGAAGAATGAGTGGGATTGGGGATGGGGGGTACTGCCTGTGGGGAAGGACATTCCCAAAGGTAGCAAAAAAGTGTGGATCTGGGCACGCCACAGGTGGTACAATGAGGAGGAAAGGTGGGGTGAAAGCATGAGAGACGGTAGGGTGAAATAAAGCAGCCCGTCTGTAATTGTCGCCATGTGGCGCTGGATAAGGGCGACAAGGTACTGTGGGGTGGTGGTAATGTCAAGCGGCTGAGTTTGTAGAATGCGGTGATTTGGTGATATGTATAGAGGACCGATGGGGCCTCTTGCGCAGGGTTGGGTGCCTGATCGTCCGGGGTCCGGGAGGAGAGTTCTCGGGCCAGCGCATGAACGCGCTCATTACCGGGGATCGAGGCATGCCCAGGGATCCACGACAGAATAACCGTTCGGTCGAGAGAAGTGGCTGTGGCTAGAATACGGTGTGTGGCCGGCGTCGCCACGCCCTTTAGGTAGTGGCAGTATGCGGCCTGAGAATCTGTTCAAATTTCGGTTATGTTTTTGTCAATGGTGGAGTAGGCCAGCGCAAGTGCGATGGCGGCTCCTTCCGCCTCTGCAGGTGAATTAGTTCGGATAGTGGTAGCGGCCCCCACAGTGCCGTCTTCATAGGCTGCGACTGCCGTGAAGAATCCTACTTTAGAATTTTCTGCCACGTCGACATAAAGGATATCGAAGTGGTTGCTGTATGTCTTGGTGTAATAGCTCGCTCGAGCCTGCCGCCTACCCTGATGGAGGCTAGCGCTCATATTGCGCGGTAGGGGCTTCTGATATATGTGATCCTGCATGCGCAGAGAAACCATGTAAGTTGTAGGACTTGTTGGGGTTGGAATGGGTGGATTGAGACGGAGCTGTCGCAGTAGGCATTGTCCTGTTTCCGTGTGACTCAGGCGGACTAATTGGTTGGTGCGTTGAGCCTCTATTAATTCGATCACGGTATTGTGGGTACCAGGGGCCAGGAGGCGTTTCGTGCTAACCGTCCGTGGAAGATGTAGGGCGGAGGTCACAGCCGTGCGTATTAGGATGTCTGCCTGTTGTGTTTGGCGCTGAGTGAGTATGTGGTATGGGAGGTGGTATGTAATGCGGCTGATGATTAATGCATTTGTCATATTGAGGGTCTCGTGTTCAGACAGCCCAAGATTGCGTGCTGCCACCCGCTTGATTAGTGCAGCCACCTGTTTGGTCTGTCTTTGCAAGAGCTGAAGGGTGGGGGTAGCATCGAGTGTGTTAATGAGAAGGCCGAGAATCTTCACCTGAGACACAATGGGCACTGGATTCCCCTACATGTGCAGCTCAATGGGGGGGGGGGGGGGGGGGGGTCACTGGGCAGGGGTTTCAGCTGCAAAAGTTCCGATTTATTTGGAGAGCAACGGAGGCCTGTGTTTTCTATTTGTGTGGTGGTGATGTCTATGGCAGATTGCAGGATATCCTGGGATGTTCCAATGGATCCTCCCGTTGTCAAGAGGGTTATATCATCTGCGTATATGGCCGTGTGGAGCCCTGGAATAGCAGCAAGGGCCTTTGCCAGTGGCGCTAGGGAAATGTTAAAAAGTAATGGTGACAGGACCGCCCCTTGTGGGGTTCCCCGGTGAGGCAGGGGGAAAGGCTGGGAGGCCACATCCCCAGGATAGAGTTTTGCCGTGCGTCCCTGAAGGAAGGCCTGAACATATTGCCATATGCGGGTGCCACAGCCGGTGGTGGCTAATGTCGTCACGATATTTTCATGGCTTATAGTGTCGAAAGCCTTATAAATCTCCAGGGCCAGTATGGCTCGCGTAGCGGCTGTACGTAGCGGCTGTAAGAGAGACTTTCAGGGCGAGAAGTACGACTTGAGCCGAGATGTTTGGACGAAAGCCAAATTGAACGTTGGAGAGGAAGCCTGTTGTTTCTAGGAACGGTTGCAGGCGGTTGAGAATAACATGCTCGAAGAGCTTGCCGACACGGCTCCGCTCGTCCGTGCGCCGCCAAGGGGAATTAGGCTTAGTGCGGCGACTCCGCCTCGGAGGGCTTCGTAAGCTGCTTGTGCAAAATACAGCGTACTCACACATTTCCTATTGTGTAAATAGTTTGTACATATTACTTCTCCCCCTATCCTCTCTTCCTGTCCCCTCACCTCTTTCATTTCATATCTCCATTCTGCCTGCTATCCTTTATTTCCGCGGCCCCAGCTCAGGTGCTTCAGTATCGAGGGCAGATGCCGGGGCTAGCAAAAATCTTTTCCTTCCTTTTTACTATTGTTTTAATAAAAAAACCACTACCACCACCACCACGGGCGAAGAATTCCTCGCAAAAGTTCCCTTGGGTGTTCACGAAAGCCTGAGGTAGGAATGCATTCACAAAGAGCCAAGAAACACCCTTCCTTGTCTGCAGCTAGAGCTTCACCCCGACGAGGCGTTGGCCTGCGTTTGATATGTTCACATCTGGACACTGCTCAGCGATGATCTTTTTGCCAACATCTTAAATTTCAGTCACCAGCCCCCATCTACGGCGAGTAAGCCTAACGAGTCCGCAGGATTCGTGTGTGCGATTTCCGCGATTGAGGAGAACAATACTAGCCTATATCAACTGCAAATGGTCACCGAGTGTAGTTTTGGCCAGAATGACCTGAAATCGACGATTGCTTACATCGAAGGGTCAACCCGCCGCGGTGGCTCAGTGGTTGGGGCGCTCGGCTACTGATCCGGAGTTCCCGGGTTCGAACCCGACCGCGGCGGCTGCGTTTTTATGGAGGCAAAACACTAAGGCGCCCGTGTGCTGTGCGATGTCAGTGCACGTTAAAGATCCCCAGGTGGTCGAAATTATCACGGAGCCCTCCACTACGGTACCTCTCTCTACCTTCCTTCTTTCACTCCCGCCTTTATCCCTTCCCTTACGGCGCGGTTCAGGGGCTAGATTACGTAACTGTCAATTAGGAAAATTGTCAAAAACTTGTCACAAAGGTGTCAATAAGCCTCGCTCCTATTGGTCGGTTGTGGCCAGCGGCCATGTTGCTTTTTTGCGTCATGGGTGGCTGCTGATGACGTCACGGATATGACAGAAGTGATGACGTTGCACACCTAATTATGCAGGCGTTTAATGACAGATTTTTGTCACAGTTTTGAGGCTGTCAGTTTGACCGTTGAGTTTGTGACAGAAAATGGCGGCGGTGTGCACAGCGATACGATTGAGGCGGATGCGCTGGGGCGATCAACGGCGAAGGAGGGCGCACGAAGACGCGTTTGACTTGCCGGACGAGCTGTTTCGATGCCTTTTTCGACTGGAGAACCAGACGGCGGAGTGGCTGTTTCGTCGCCGAAGAACTGGGAGGTTTGCGTGCGAGTGCGCTATCGGTGCGGCGGCAGGTGCTGTGTGCACTGCGATTCTTTGCCATGGGCGGCTTTCAGGCTGCCGTTGGTAGCGAGGCGTACGTCTGCATCGCACAACCGGCGGTGAGTAAATGCGTACAGCGGGTGTTGGAGGCAATTTGTAAAGTTAGTGCGCAGAAGGGGTGGGTTCCATCGTCACCTCTTTGACACACAGATACATATAAATAAGACAGGCTTATAAGCTGGCAAAGCACTTTATTTTTCCCAGCAAATGGCACTTCGTGGTCGTCTTCTGTTTACCAAGGGGAAAGAAACAAACAACCACTCGTCACATACTGCAACACCTCACCTTTTGGCATTTTTGTCATCGATCGAAGGAGCCGAACACAGACTTCAAGTTGTCTTCGTCGATTTCGTACCAAGCGCTTCTTGCAAGTTCGCTCGGTAGTCACGTAGCCTTCAACTGCATTCGTCGAAATTTTTCTGTGCACATACGTCAACCGCACAGTAGCTCGATTCCAGACGCCGCGCAAAAAAACAATAACACGGCGTGAGACAGCTGCTTCTGTGCAAAGCGGCCTTTTTACTGCCGTCAGCACACCACCGCGGCACCGAAAGTTACCCACCAGTCAATTTAATAGCACAACTTCGAACGCTTTTTTTTGCTTAAGATTTTCGAACTTTAAACACAATTTTTTGGCAAAATAAAATATTAGTTATTTTCATCGTTGCCTATTTCTTATTTCTTTTTACAAAAAATTAAGCAGACGGTCCCTCGAATGCTCTCGGGGTGCTGCCCTGCTGTAATTGGCTGATTTCTCGTTGCGTCACGTGGTGACGTCTCATCGTGATGTCACTGTCAATAACTTGTGACAGAATTTGGATTCGGACGCCAGGCAGCCGGAGCGAGCGGACGCATGTTCGATGAGCTCCGTCGAACACGGCCGCTCTAGCCCAAGTTTGGACCGTCAGTGCACAAATCATCGTTGGAATCAACTATCAGCGTGACAAGGAGTCTAGGGGGACCGCAACTCTCGAAGGTAGGCACGCGATCTGCCTATTTCTCGGCGGCCACGCGGGATTGTTAGACCTAATCGCTAGGCCTACTCGTAGGCCCAGCAGAGGAGAGACATTCTCGGCGGCGTTTGCCGCAAAGGAACATGAATAGCTCGATGGAATGTGTGGAGGGGGAAACCATCGACCCTGTAGAACTGAAGACAGGGACGTGGTTCACCAAGAAAAAGGGCCGCGTGGTGCCCCTCGGAGATGAAACCCGGGCCGCTACCAGGGATGGGGAGGAGCGGCAGACTACAAGACATAAGGCCGCCATCGGAAGGAGACTGGCGGCAAAGTCAGTGGAAAGACAAGCAGTGCGGATGCCCAAGGACGCCGAGAAAATAATAATACGCCCCCGAGGCGGAGTCAACCGCCTTATAAAAGGAGGAATGATCGAGCTCGCAGAATCAATTGCCCGCGCCGCCGGCATCGAGCCTAAGGACGCTGAGGACGACATCTTCTCGGCAAACGTAAAACAACAATCCATACTAATCGCCACAACCAGCGAAGAGCGTGGAAGAAGATACTCGATTTTACGCACCGTCCTTTACGACAACGAAAACATCGAGGTAACGGCGTACCCCACCATGCCTGAAGACTGTGGCAAGGGAGTTGTGCACGACGTCCCACTGCACTACTCCAATGAAGAGCTCCTGGAGCGTATACGCAGGAGAAAGGAAAACCCTACAGTACTTGGCGTTCGAAGACTGGGAGCGGCCTCTAAGTCAATACTGATCCTATTCGAGGACCAGAAGGTGCCGCGCTGGGTATATCTATCTCCCTTCGCACAAAGATGCGTCTTATACAAGAAGAAGTATGAGGTCTGCCTCGCGTGCGGCCGTATGGGACATCGAGAAGACGTCTGCCCGGACCCGACGAATAGGAAGTGCCGGGGGTGCGGCATAGAAAACCCTAAAGATGACCACCAATGCGAGCCGAAATGTCAGCTCTGCGGAAAAGGACACCTTCTCGGCGACAAACGCTGCCGGGAAATATATAGGGCCCCATATATCTCCAAAAAGAGACAATGGGAGAGGAAGCTGGACCAGCAGGACCAACAAAAAATGACCGATACACCACGGGCCGGCGAACGCGAGGGCCGCTCGAGAGCCAAGAAGGGTGACGAAGAATCCCGAACACCGGGAAGAAGATCCAGATCCAATAGCAAGGACTACAACCATTTCACAGCCAAGGAGGGAGACTTCCCAAGGCTGGAGGAAAGAGCAACCGCCAACTCCATGCGCCGCCGCTCGAGCTCCGGTACCAGGAGCCGATCCAGCTCAGGGCGAAGGCGCTCTAGCTCGAGAACCTCGGCTGACTCCTCCTCCACGGCCAGCAGTCCCGGGCGCTTCACACGGGACCCCAAGGCGCCATGGGGGCCACCTGCAAGCAGACGCGGTTCGAGTGGAGATCGAAAATCGGTAAGCTTCACAGCCAGCAGTCCCCAGGCAAATAGAGAGGCAGATGAGAGAATCGAAAAGCTAGAAAAAGAGAATCAAGAACTGAAGAGCATGCTCCGCACGCTCACTGCAGAGATCCAAAATCTAAAAATGGGAAAGAGTACCCCTCCTTCTCCACCGAGGAACCAATCGGTACCCCAAAAACAGGCACAGAAACAGACGCCCTCTCTCCCGCCTGCGAAGGCAGTAATCGCGCGCCCCGAGCCGAGGGACAACGAAGGGGAGAAAATGACTACTGAAACAATCAGGCCACCCCCGCAAAAATGCAAAGGGGATGAGACGGACCCGCTGGTGGCACTCGAAAGTAGAGTAGAAAAGAAACTAGAGGCTAGAGATGCTAAGTACGAAGCAAGATTCGAAAGAATCGAGACCCTCCTCACCCAACTAATGGGTGCAATGAATCAAATACAGACGCAACTCGCGCAATTCACTGCCGTGCAGAACGCCTTCAACGAGAGGCTAACTACATTAGGAAAGACGGTTACTCAAATACAGCAAAATGGACAGGCGCAGCAAAAATGAAAACACTCTGGTGTGGCACCGGTGGGCAGGGACTGCCGCGGTTTCCAACGAAAGCGAGCGCTCTTGCAGCAGCACTTAGAGCAGATTGAAGAAAAACCTTTAGCTATAGCCCTTCAGGAAACGGGAAAGGGACCACCAAAATTATCGGGATATCAAGCGTTCCACAGTGACCGAGGAGAAAAATCTCGCGCTCTTCACGCTAGTTAAAAGACATATAGCGGTAGTCGAGCATGAGGTCAACTCACGGGATATCGAAGCCGTATTAGTAGAAATTATCACCGGTCGCAAAGACAAGGCTAGTCTCTTCATCTTAAACGTGTACAGCACCCCCCAGCAAAGAAAGGCACGTTTCCGCGCCCTCTTCCGCAAGGCGATTAGAGCAGCTGGAAACAACACACTCATAATCTTAGGGGACTTCAATGCCGCCCACCAAGAATGGGGCTACAATAGACACGATCCCAAGGGCAGACAACTATGGGAGGACATACACGAACTTGGCCTCACCCTCCTGACGGACCCTAACTGCCCGTCCAGAGTGGGAAACAGCGTCTGTGCAGACACCACCCCGGATCTCACCCTTGGGAAAAACACGAGAGACGCGGCCTGGAAAAACACGGCTCAAAATTTAGGCAGCGACCACTTTATTCTGGCTCTCACCCTCAGCAAGGGCGTCAAAACACGTCGCCTCAAAAAACCCAAGATCACTGATTGGGACATGTTCAGGCAAATTAGAGAAAATGGTGAATCGGAAGGCGATATCCAAAACATAGAGCAATGGGCGGAGGAACTTAAGCAACAAGTCGAGAGGGCAACCACGACCCTGCGAGAAGACGATGCGCCAGCGACGGTTGATAGCAAACTCCTTCACATGTGGGAAGCGAAATGCGGCATGGAGAAACGCCTCCGGTCACAAAGATGGAACAGGAACCTTAGAAGAAGGATAGCAAGGCACAACAAAGAGATTGAGGATTACGCAGCAAATGCGAACAAAATTGGTGCAATAGATGTGACGAGATGGAAGGGAACATGAGTCTAGCTAATACGTGGAGTCTACTCAGACACCTGCTTGACCCTGATAATTCGAAACCCCAATCGGGCATAAGACTTACGAAAGCCAGGCACACGTTTGAGGGCTCGGACAGAGAACTCATGGCAAAATTAATTAATATGTACATAGGAGATACAAAAACCTCACTCCTGCCGGAGTACGAAGGACCCCCAAACGAGGCCCTAGACGCGCCGATCACGGAAGCGGAGGTTCGCGCCGAAATATTAGGCCTAAAAACAAAGTCGGCCCCTGGTCCAGATGGCATTACAAACAAGGTCCTCCGAAACTTGGACGATAATTCCATCCGCATGCTCACCAAATACATGAACATCGTATGGGACAGAGGCCGCCTCCCACAACAGTGGAAGACGGCAAACGTGATTTTAATACCGAAGCCGGGCAAACCCCCTAAGCTAGAAAACTTACGGCCAATCTCTCTAACATCCTGTATTGGGAAATTGATGGAACGGGTAGTCGAAACGCGCCTAACGCGTTTCATGGAGCTCAACGATCTGTGGCCGCACGAAATGGTAGGGTTCCGACCCGGCCTGTGCACACAAGATGTAATGCTCCGCTTGAGACACGACATCATAGAAAATAGCACCAAGGACGCGAGGGTAATATTAGGTCTCGACCTGACGAAGGCCTTCGATAACGTAAAACACGCGGCAATCCTCTCTGGCCTCCGAGAGCTGGGGGTCGGAAACAAAACGTACGGCTACATAAAGGACTTCCTGTCGGGTAGAACGATAAAAATAAGGTTTCAGGACATTGAATCCCCCACCGTCAAACTAGGTAGTAGGGGTACGCCGCAGGGTTCAGTGCTGTCCCCATTCCTCTTTAATGTTGCCATGCGAAATCTCCCGGCAGAATTGAGAAAAGTGGAAAACTTGAAATTCAGCATGTACGCGGACGACGTCAACCTATGGGTCACCCAGGGCAGCGACGCGAACATCGAGGAGCGCTTACAAACGGCAGCAGACACCGTAGTGTCCTATGCGGCTGAAAGGGGCCTCTCGTGCGCTCCCCAAAAATCGGAGCTCTTTATCTACAATCCGAAGGCGCTCAGGCACAAACGCCAGATAAACATCAACATAACAGTAGAGGGCCAAACAGTGCCAAAAGTCGAGCAGATAGGATCCTGGGGCTATTTCTACAAGCGGACGGGTACAATGATACAACGATAAAGAAATTGAGTGCGTACGCCACGCAAGTCATGGGTCTGTTCAGGAGAATCGCACTCAAGGGTCGAGGCCTTAAAGAACGAAGCCTCCTGAAACTAATGCAGGCTTACATCACTAGCCGCATATGCTACGCCACACCATTCCTAAACATCAGATCGGACGAAAAGCAGAAAATAGACGCACTCATCAGACGATGCGTGAAGAGGGCTCTGGGACTCCCCATCTCGACCTCTACTGAACGCCTCCTCGAAATGGGTGTGCACAATAATTGGACGGAGCTAGCGGAGGCTGTGCGCATGGCACAACTGGAAAGATTAAGCAAATCTACCACGGGCAGAACCATCCTTGGCTGGGTGGGGCTGCAGTCAGACAGGGGGACATGCCAACACGCGGACATTCCACGAGGATGCCGCGAACACATAACAGTGCCCCCGCTACCTAAAAACATGCACCCCACATACAACGGGGAGAGGAGACGGAAGAGGGCCGAGACTCTCGCAAAAAACGCGGACAAAATAGGGCCGAAAGGAGTCGCCTACGTGGACGCGGCTAGCGGAAAGTTGGGGGCGGCGGTGGCTGCGGTCGTTGACGGCCGCGGCGTACCCGTCGCCGCCGCTTCCGTTAGAAGTCGAAACATAGACACGGCCAAAGAAGTTGCAATAGCGCTCGCTTGCGTTGGCACGGAAGCCAGTACGATCATTAGCGACAGCAAAACAGCTGTCTGGAACTTTGGAAAAGGGAGGGTCTCGAAGGAGGCAGTCAAAATCTTGGAAAAGGGAAAACTCGATAGACGAGTTCGAATAATTTGGACCCCCGCGCACGAATCCGTCCCCGGCAACGAGGCGGCGCACGAGCTAGCCCGAGCACTCTACTTCCGGGCAGCCGCAGAGCCGCCTGGTTGCGAAGGGATGGACGAGAGGCTGCAGACATACAAAGAGATCATAGAGCACTATAGACTTGGTAGACGGTCCCTGCCACCACCGGACCGAGCGCTAACAAACAGGGAGGCAGTCGCATGGCGGCGCCTGCAAGCTGGGAACTTCCCGAACCCCGTCTGGCTCTACCACACGCAAGTGGAGGAAAGAGCCGACGATAAATGCGCGACATGTGGAGAGAGGGGTACTTTAGACCACATAATCTGGCAATGCCCTGGTTCCCCGGGCGCCAAGGAGAACATAAGAAGTAGAGAAGCCTGGGAACTGATGCTGCGAAGCGAGTCCCTCGCCCACCAGCAGCAAGCCATCCGCCTGGCGGCTAAAGCCGCGAAGAAGCACTGTCGCTTCGCCTGTCTTTAGTCGCGGAGACCCCGGCCCCCGTTCTCCAGGCCTGCGTGCCGGGGATGGGGAGTAGGGGGTCTCCTACATCGGTGGAAAATAAAGTTCTTACTCACTCACT